>JAFEMH010007948.1:0-69972 GCA_022495995.1 Adenophora triphylla var. japonica | reverse complement strand
TAGATAGAGGTATTGACTTTCACCGCTCCTATCTCTAAAGCACTCCTATAGAATGGCTCCTACGAGTTAAAAGAGTTGAAGGTCCAAATTGCAAGAATTGTTAGACCGAGGTTTTATTCGTCCTAGTGTGTCTCCGTGGGGAGCACCGGCCTTGTTTGTTAGGAAGAAGGATGGTACACTTACGATTGTGTGTTGACTATCGTTTGTTGAACCAAGCCACCATTAAGAATAAGTATCCTCTTCCGCATATAGATGATTTGTTTGACCAACTGCTGTTCCCGCTTATCTACTCAAAGCTTGATTTGAGAAGTCGGATACCATCGCTGAAGATTAGACCTGATGATATTGCTAAGATGCCTTTCCGTACTAGATATGGTCATTATGAGTTTGTGGTGATGCCGTTTGGGTTGACTAATGCTCCGGCTCGTGTTTATGGATATGATGAACCGTGTCTTCAAGCCTTATCTTGATAGTTTTGTGGTGGTCTTTATTGATGATATTCTTGTGTATTCTAAGTCCCTAGAAGAGCATGAGAATCATTTGAGGATTGTCTTGTCCGTTCTTCGTGAGAAGCAAGCTTGTATGCTAAGTTCTAGAAAAGTGCGAGTTTTGGCTTGAATGCATTTCTTTCTTGGGGCATGTTGTGTCGAGTTCGGGGATTTCCGTGGATCCTTCAAGATTGAAGCCGTGATTAATTGGAAGCAACCTTCGACCGTGACCGAAGTCCGTAGTTTTCTTGGTTTGGCGGGGTACTATCGGAGGTTTATTGAAGGGTTTTCTCGGATTGCGACTCCGTTGACTAGGTTGACTTCCGGAAAGATGTATCGTTTGTGTGGGATTCCAAGTGTGAGGCAAGTTTTGATGAATTGAAGAAGAGGTCGACGACGGCTCCTGTTCTTACTCCTTCCGAGTGGTTGCGAGAATTTTGTTATTTATAGTGATGCCTCGAAGGCGGGTTTGGGATGTGTGTTAATGCAAGATGGAAAGGTTATTGCGTATGCCTCTAGGAAGTTATCACCGGCGGAATGCAATTATCCTACTCATGATATGGAATTGGCGGCGATTGTATTTGCGTTGCATAAGTGGAAGCATTATCTTTACGGAGCGAAATTCGAGATTTTCACCGATCATAAGAGTTTGAAGTACCTATTTACCCAAAAGGAGTTGAACAACCGGCAAAGAAGATGGTTAGAGTTTTTGAAGGATTTTGATTGTGTCATATCCTATCATCCGGGGAAGGCCAATGTGGTGGCCGCTTCGATTAGCCGAAAGGCGTATGTGACAACCTTGAGTTCCCTGGAGTTGAAGAGGGAAGTGATAGTTGCGAATGTTCGAGCCGTTCCGATATTGTATGGTGATTTGAAGGAAGCTCAACAAGAAGACCGGAATTGAAGAAAATTTGTGATCAAGTACTGAAGATGGGAAAGCCGGGGATTTCGCTTGAATCGAGATGGGATTTTAACTTTCCAAGGGAGAATTTGCGTTCCGTCATCGCCGGAAATCAAGAAGCGTGTTTTAGAGGATGGCCATAAGTCCAAGTTTGCGATTCATCCGGGGAGTACCAAAATGTATCAAGACTTGAAGCGTGGATATTGGTGGAATGGAATGAAAAGGAAATAGCGGATTATGTGATCTAAGTGTTTGACGTGTCAGCAGCATTAAGGCGTAACATCAAAGACCCAAGGACTACTTCAACCATTGGATATTCGAATGGAAATGGGAAGGAATTTCGATGGATTTTGTTTCGGGTGTGCCTCTCACCGTGAAGAAGATGGATGCTATATGGGTTATTGTGGATCGGTTGACAAAGTCGGCTCATTTTCTTCCGGTATCAACCAAGTTTTCGTTAGAGAAGTTAGCTCAGTTGTACTTAAAGGAGATTGTGAGACTTGCACTAGGTTCGGTTAGTATTGTTTAGATAGAGATCCGAGGTTTACATCTAGATTTTGGAGAGCATTGCATGAAGCCTTGGGTTCTAAGTTGTGTTTTTAGTACCGCGTTTCATCCTCAAACCGATGGTCAGTCCGAGAGAACTATTCCGATACTTGAGGATATGTTACGCGCTTGTGTGATGGATTTCCAATTGTCTTGGGAGGATCATTTACCTTTAGTGGAGTTTGCTTACAACAATAGTTATCACGAGTATCGAGATGGCTCCGTATGAGGGCGTTGTATGGTAGGAAGTGTCGATCTCCGATGTGTTGGGACGAGGTTGGTGAAGCGCGACTTTGGGGCCCGGATTTGGTTCGAGATTCTACGGAGAAGATCAAAGTGATTCGGGATAGATTGAAGACAGCTCAGAGTCGTCAGAAAAGCTACGCCGACAACGAGAAGACGGGATTTATCATTTTCGGGTTGGTGACTTTGTGTTCTTGAAGGTCTTCTCCGAGGACGGGGATTAAAAGGTTTGGGAATAAGGGTAAATTGGCCCCGAGGTTTGTAGGGACCGTTTGAGATTCTAGAGAAGATAGGGGATTTAGCTTACCGGTTGGCGTTGCCTCCGTCTTTTCTTTGCTTCATGACGTCTTCCATGTCTCAATGTTGAGGAAGTATTGTCATGACCCCTCCCATGTTTTGAGCTCTCCTCCCGATGATGTCCAAGCGGACATGTCGTATGTTGAAGAGCCATTAAGAGTCCTAGAATTCCAAGTTAAGGAATTGAGAACCAAAAGTATTCCGATAGTAAAAGTCCTTTGGAAGAATCACACCGTAGAGGAAGCGACGTGGGAGCTAGAGTCGGAGATGAGAGCGAAATACCCATGGTTGTTTGAAAATCCAAGTAAGTTTCCTTTTTTAAAATTCGGGTCGAATTTTCTTTAAGGAGTGAGTGTGACGACCCCAACCCTAGGCACTTATTTTAAATATTAAATTATATGCTTTTAATATTTATGTCATCTTTATATGTTCAATTATATCTCTATATTCTTAAGTTAGGATAAATTGGGTGAAAAGTAAATTTAAATCTCATAAGAATTTATTGGACATTTAATAAATGAACTTGGATAATAATAAAAATGGGAAAATGATAAATAGTGTAGGGAGGTTAAATGAGTAGGATAAATTAATGGGATAAGTTTTTAATTTAAATTAAATGTGTTGGATGAAAGCCTTTGTAATTTCTCTTGGGGGGGCCAAAGTGTTAGCTTCCCCTCCTTGTGCCATGTGTCATCACACCCTCACCTCTCTTACTCCCTTCCCCTCCTTCTCCCCATTCACTACACTACTCATCTTCAACCTAGAGACAAGCTTAGAGAGAGAGACCTCCATTGAAGCCTTTGCCAAGCTTTGAAGTCATTCTTTCTTCATCCAAAAAAATCAAGTCCAAGAGCACCTTTGAAGTTGAATCTCCTAGAGGAACCCATCTAGACCAATCTTTCCTCATAAAATCCAAGTAAGTTGTTATGACTCCTCTTCTCATGAATGCTCATGAATATTTCTTGTGATTCTTGTTCTTATGTGGTGATTTCTTGCTTGAGAAAACTATTGGGAGTTGAATGTGTTGATTTAGAACCTTGTTGGGTTTATAGAAATATTGTGAGTTATGGAAGTTGAATGGATCTAGGTTTAAGACTTGATTTCATGGAGTTAAAGGAGTAGATTAAAGTTACCCAAGTTGGAAATGCCCCTTTAGGTTCATAACTTAGAATGCATTTGGTTTGTACATTTGGTTTCTTGGGATTTTTGTGTTGATTTCTCGCCGTTTGTGCAAATTCTCGGGCCGAGGGACGAGTCGTCCCTTGGTCAAAGGGAAGTCGTGACCCAAGGGGGACGCTGTGTTCGGCTGGAGGGTGAAGTGGGGACGAGTCGTGCCCGGGGGACGAGTCGTCCCCGATCGATTTTCTCATCTCAACTTTTAGGCTATGCAAAACCTAATCAAACTTGAACCAAAATGAAACATCTTTCACCTAGATTAAAATAGAATACTTTGGCTTCACAATGACGTTCTAAGTGATCAAAGTGGAATAGTGGAAGTACCTTAAATGTTGCTTGGAAAACCTTAGACAACCTAGTTTGATATCTAGACAATTATGATCCCAACTTGGTAGATTCAACTTAGACCTTTCAAGAGGCTAGGTACTATTGTATAATGACTTTGTAGGATGGATTTACACTACTTCCTTGCCTTACATTGAGTTCACATACATTGTTTATATTATGCATAGTGTGTTAATCATATGTTGCACTATGATGTTGTTGAGGCATGAGTATATATTACCATGTTGATATGTTGTTATCCCTTTTTGTGGATTTTATTCAAGTATCTATTATGTGCTTGATTATGTGTGAGTCAGCTGACGTTGGGGGTATAATGTATCACGATCAATTATGGAAGTGTGACCTAATGTGATCGGATTATGTTATATTCGTGACCGTCCCCTCCCTGCGGCCACAGGTTGGGGTATAGCGTCTGTATTGAGCCAAAAGCCTTACAGAGTTACTACTGTCTTTATTTGGTTCCCTGAAAAACGGGTCTTATAAGACGTGAGTATTGCCTAAGCAGCTCACTGTAAGATTGGATTATTATTATTATAACCAATGTTGTACGACTATCGTTCAGACGGGAAAAGGTAAACCAAGGTAACGGAAGGTGTTTATAGCTTTTCCAATGTGTTACGTGCGACTTGTTATATGTTGCATTTATTTGGCATATTGCTGCATATCATAATAGCTTGCTGAGATTTATTCTCACCCCTCTCCCTTTGTGTTTTAGATCCCGAAATAGAGCAGGAGGACCGCCGCAAGTAAGGACGGAGAGGAGTTTGGAATAAGCTTTTGGGGTATTGTCAGGGTATGTTTAGGGTGGCGTATAAATTGTATTTTGGTAATTCCATTCTTGGAGTTTGTAATTATAAACCTTAAACTCTACGTCACAACCTTAAATCTTTTGTAACTAAACAGTTAACTATTTTCAAAGTTAGTTATCTCCTCCTCCGATGTGGAGTAGAGTGGAGTTCTTTTGAAATGTTATGTTATTCATGTTCATGTTTGAAAGTCAAATGAAAGTTTTAAAAGTTTAGTGTATTTGGGTTAGTTTGGGGACGCACCAACTCGGGACACGTGTGGGTTCCGGGTCGGGGTCCCCACACAACAAGTTAACACGCCAGTATGGCTCCGACATGTTGAGACCTAGATTGGAGCAGGTCGAACATGTTAACACGCCAGTACGGCTCCGACATGTTTGGACCTGAGATAAAGAAGTTCAACATGTTAACACGCCAGTACGGCTCCAACATGTTGAAACTTTAGCTGGAGAGGGATAGAACATGTTGACACGCCAGTCGGCTGAGACTTGTTCTATTTCTTCAAACGATTTACCTCTGATCAAAGGTACATTTTACTTATGGTTGAAAGATTTACATCTTTTCTAAAGAATTAAGGTTTTGACACCTTCGCCCGTGCGCACGATTTCACACTTATTCAAGTTGTGACTATTGTTGTAACATTGACATGTTACCTCATTTTATAAAGTCAACATTTTATCTACTGAACAAGCAAGTATTTCTGAAGAGCCTAAAATACTTCTTTAAAATTTTAAAAAGTTCCCAAAAGATTTCATAACTAAAGGACGAGTTGGATGAGCCAACCAATCCCTTAAAACCTATGAAAGCTTGGAGTACTAGATGTAAGTGCTCCAATTTGAGCCGTTAGTACTTTCGTTAGAAAATTAACGAGAGTTTTAACATTTCTAACATTTCTAACAAACCCTAACCTTTCTAACAAAGCAAGGGTAAAGTGGGCATTGCCATTTAAAGTTAAACCAAGAAAAGAATCTCAAAAGCAAAAAAAATTGGAAAATCCGAATTAGGCAAGTTGAACAACAAAAACCGTTGGAATTTTGAATAATATTCTTCCCGTTCAAAGCCTGGAGCAAGCATTTAATGCACTGGCACGTTACGGAACCCTCCGCGCGGATGGGATTGCATCTCACAGGGGCCTATAAATTGAACCCTCCTCTCTCGGTTCGAGAACACAATTTGATCACAAAGAACGAAACTCAAGGAATATAGAGAGAAAACAGTGGGAATCCTTAGATTGCCACCATTTTCTCTCCAATCTTTCCCAAATCTCACTCACTCACAAACACTTCAAATCACTCTCATACATACTCTCATACATACACCAATCCAAGCTCAAATCACCCTATAGGAGGAGGATTAGAGAGAAAACATAGAGGACTTCATTGTTATCTACTTGTTTTCTCTTTAACCAACTCAAATCATCAACCCTAAACACCCTCAAACACTCTCATATTCAAGCCTTAAACACTCTCACATTCAAGCCTTCAAACACAAAATACAAGGAAGATAGGTATTACCTCCCTATCCTTACCCTAAAATTCATCCATGCATGCATTTTCAAGCTACAAAATGTAGTTCTTTCATCTTCTTGCTTTAGATCTAAGAAGATCACCATGGAAGACCATCTCCATGGATGATCTTCTACAAAGATCAAAATTATTTTCAAGTTCTCTTACTTTCTTGCAAAGAAAACTCATTTTCAAAACCCTAAAAACCATTTTCATACATCAAATCTCATTTTCAAAGGATAAAATTCCCCTTCCCAAGCAAATGAAGTGCTTAGTCCTAATGTACCCCAAGGATGGTTTGATATAGTTGATTCACCACTAAAATGTCAAGTGATCACTAATCAAAACCTAGGGAAATGGGGACAAGCATGGATGCAAAACCCCCTTTAAAATCATATTTTCTTTCTTGAGAAGTTGCTGTCCAGTAGCAATTTTCTCAGACCTCAGTCCATGGTCTAATTTTTTGGACATAGATAAACTTGGAATTTGGTGTTGACTACAAAATACTTTTTGTATCCAACATCCAGATCTTTCCATACATATTTTTACTTTATTTTTTGTGTGAGTAAAACTCCTTTTTTCAAATTTTCTTTTAAAGGTCAGTTCATCAGTCTCTGGAAATCCAGATTTCAGATCTGAGATTTCCAGAAGGTTTTGACCCCTCAAATCATCTCCAAAATGAAAAGTTCTTTTACAGAAACCTTTTTTAAGGTGTTTTGAATATTTTTCATTCCCGGACTTTTCCCAGATTCTGGAGTTTTCAAGCCCTAAAGTCCATTTCAAAGTCAAGGGTCAACTGCCTTTTTCATTCTGGCAGAAATGGTTTTCAACTTCCAAAATCTTTTGAGTTCCAAATCTCAACCCAAAAATCATCCAAAAAATCATGGGATCAGTTTAAAGCCTTAAAAAGAGTTCCCAATTTTTACTTACCTCAGTTTCAACTTATTTTGGCCAAAACACACACACACACACACACACACACAACAAAGGATTTTGAATGTTTGGAAGACTCGTTTTACGAGGCGTTCCGGTGCACACTAACGTCCTTCCCGGCACGTAACGTGACCTCCGAATCCTAAATCTCTGATCTCGGGCTTTTTCAAAGTTTTGGCCCTCAAAATAAAAATGGCGTGGCGACTCCGTTTCGTTGATTTTTTCAAATAAAAATGGGAAAATTTTCGGATACACATCATCACAAGGGCGACTCCGCTGGGACAAATAAGCTTTTTCTAAAAAAAAAATGGTATTTGGTATATTGGTGGAAACCATTAAACTTCCCGTTATCGCCTCCTAACACGAGTCGGGGATAAATTGTGGTCTAACAATCCCACGTACCGGTATCATTATTTTCAAAAAAAAAAAGCTTTTGAGGGTCAAGCTTCCGTCTCAACATTTGAAAATCATTTTTGTGTGTGTGTTGATTTTTGCACAGCTTTTCGTGTTGTTTTTGGCCGCCTCGGAGAAAGTCAAAATTTTGACTGTCGGAATAATGTCCCTAACTCGTTGGAATTTTTGTGCTTACGTGCTTATGTGTTCATAAAATTTTCAAAAAAAAAATTCAAAAAAAAAGATTTTTCAAAAAGAAAAATTCAAAAAAAAAATCATGCATCATGCCTTTTTAAGACACATAAAAATTTCTATTTTTCTCGTAAAAGAAGATAGACTCGTTTGCACACTACGCGCACGTGACCTTACACCGCACACTACGTCCCTAACCCGGGAAATCCTTGTCGCGGTCCGTTTGGTCTTATTACGCCTCTGATGAGCACAGACTACCCAAACATCCTACGGAGCCTCGTGTCGACCATGCACTTGTCCGTGACACACTTTGTCCGAGACCCGGTTGGTTTTTAGTCCGGTCTCGTGTCATGCCCCGTCTCGTGTATAGACCTTTCCTTTCAAGCCTTTGTCGGCATACCGACTCAATATCTTTCGGGGACCCTAATCGCCGAAGTTCTCGCCGGTTTTCCGCCGCGTACTTTGACCAAGATATTGACCGGCGCCTTGACTTCGGCTCGATCGGCACAAATTATACATTGACTCCCAAAGATTGACACCGAGTCATCAAGGATTAATGATTATTCCATGCCTAATTACGGCTTAACCGACGACAAGTCAAGATCAATTGTGGACGCTTATCGGGCCCAAATCATGCCGACTTTTCGTCGAGCCCCTGATATGATCTTGACTTTTGACGCGCCTTGTCCGTAATTTACATCGAATGCTCGTTAAGACTCGATTACCCGCGACTTTTAGGATCGTTTTTCTTTCGGCCGGTGGGACCCGCTTGCCCTATAGGACCTCGCCCGGGCCGCCCACCCCGGGAGGTCGAAATACTGTGTGGAATACGAGGGGCTTATAGACGTAGTGACGGGGCCCACCGATCCAGAATCGAGTAGTTCGCGAAAAGAAGAGCAATCTTTTCCAACCGATTAGGTTAATAAAACATGTTTTAAGTAAACAAGAACAAATAACCGCATGTTGCATGAGCCCTAAGCCCAAACACCAACCTCGTTTCGCTTCCCGAGTCTCGAACCACACCCTTTTGTGCCTTCCACAAGAAGCAAAGTTTGGATCGAGGCCCCGGTCATCGTTTGTTCACTTCGCCATTCCGAAATCGATACTTCATCGGTTTCCTCCTTCGCTTCAGCTCAAAGTTTCGTAATGACCAACTCAAAGGAGAACGGTGGGGACGTACAACTCCACACCCCGAAAATCCGCAAAATGCCGAACAAAGGGAATCGGATGTTGGAACGTATAAGACAAAATCAAGAGGCTCGCATCGCCGGCTTATTGGAAAGTATCAACCTGTGGGCTAGCAATTGTTCACCACCCTAATGGAACCTTTACGGTTGATGCGAAGATTGGAGCTAATTACCCTCCCGGCATGCCAACTACCATCAAATGCCCCCGTCCCCTTTCGTGTGGAACTACTAATGGGCCAAGCATCCCCAAGCCTATCACTCGCCTCGCCTCTCGGCCTCATCGTATCGATCTTGGTCAACTTCCCCCGGCACCTCCTGCCACCTTTGGGTTTCAATCGCCTTGGAATGGGCCGGGTTCGCTACTCCAAAACCTCGCCTCGGCCCGGCCATCAATCCGGAATTGGCCGGCCAAGCACATCTCGCCTTATCGCTCGATACTCCTCGACAATCCCGATCTAGGTCAACCCGCCCGGTGCCTCTCGTGTCTCACCACCAGATTGAGTCCGCTGGCTTTCGCCCGCACTTGGAAGGGGCCAGCTTACTACTTCACAACATCGGGCCCGTTCGGGTCATCGCCTTGGAAGGGGCCGGTTTACTACTTCACCGCATCGCTCCGGCTCGGTCACCATCTCGGAATGGGACAGCTGCTTTCTCGTGCTCCATGGTTCAGAGGGGGCCACTTGCTTCCTCCACTCAAAGCACACCGGCCCCTATGATACCGCAAGATCACGTGGGCCACTGTGCTTTTATCACCACTTCATCGCTCTACCTCACCGCCCTCCTGGGTTGGGAAGTCCGACAAGGTCAAATGCTCCTCATCAAATTCTCCACCCGGCCGTTACGCAAGCCGCCTCCGCTCATCAAGTACAGTATACACATTTCCCTTGCAGGTCATGTTCTCGGTGCGGTCAAGACACATTCAATCCTACTGTTACGATGCCTCAAACCTCATGTTTTTCAAAGTGAAATTTCTTATGGATCCGCACTTCACCGCTCCTCGGTATCCACCCATTACGAGCCATATATCTTCATCTTCGGCAAATCGCTGTGCCTTATGAGGAAGATTACGGCCACGCTTTAATGCTCGACCGTCATTCCTCCCACCAGAGTACTTCCTACCGTGGTTTCGTTTGCTAATGCCAATCTTGTGGCGGGGTCATGCAATCCTAATGTTCCTATTGACTCGTCCAATGGATTATTGGTAGAACCAATTAAGAAGGTACAAGAAAAGCCTAGCAACGAGAGTATCGACGATCGCTCGACTCGGGCCATCTCACCATATCAATCTTGTGTATCTCGACACGAATGAAGTTTACAAAAGGTCGAATCTCGACGATTACATTGATGATTACATCAAAAGGGTTCGTGCACGACGGAAAAGACTACGAGTCCGAACATGTCTCGCCGCTATAAACCTTACCCTTCCAACACGGCTCCGACATCCTAAAGGAAAGAAGGCATTGTGTACAATTGATGGCCCCCAAAAGCAACCAAGAAATGGTGGTCCTTTAAGGCAACGAGAACGTTTTGATGATCTTGGGATGCCCACGGGCTTAATTTTCAAGGGCTTAGTAAGGGTAGGCCTTTTGGAGCCTCTCAAGGACTACCATCCAAGGAGCTCAAATGCACCTCTCGACATGAGTAAGCACCGCGCCTTCCATGATCATTATGGCCACACGACCGACAACCGCATAGTCTTGAAGAGAGCGGTTCAAAGGTTAATCGAAACGGGCAAGCTTCGAGCGCCCCAATGGACCAAACCGCAAACCTCGTTCGTAATGGTGACCAAGTCAATGACCAAATCTCGAATCCCGAGGATTTGGGTGTTCCTTAAGCAAAGTTTTAAATAGCTTGCTAGAGCAGTGGTCTCCTCGAACCCACGAGAAACTATCACCAAGGATCCCAAAATCCCTTTTGACACCACTAAGCATTGTGCTTTCCATCAGCATCACGGCCATACGACCGACAACCGCATGCCTTTGAGAAAGGCAATTCAGTGGATTAATTAAGAAGGGCAAACTCGAGCGCCTCAGCTGATCTCAACCCCGCCAATGATCATTTCCCAAACAACGAATGTAAACATGATTGAATTTTATGATTCAAACTGACGTGAATTCAACAGAGACTACGACAAGCCGTAGATGATTTAGTCGCAACAAATGTTGAGAATGGATGGTTTGACCGCAACAAGCATGTGGCCATGGCAAAGCCGGATTTGGTGAAATGCTTTGAACTCGCGCCCTCCGATAAGTTCACGACCGACGCCAAGGTTAAATGGGATGATAATGATCGATGGCGTATTTGGCGTAAAGTGCGTAAGGATACAAGAAATCCGATGATTAGGAAGGAAGAGTTAGTCCTGGCTTTGGAAAATGCCCATAAGATTCATGAAGAACAGTGACCACCGCTCATCAATGCTCTCCGCCGCCATGGAGTTCGTGTATGCTTGAGGCGAATGGTTCCTCGGTCATGGTCGAAGATGAGACTTGTAAACAGATGATTTCGGTCCTTCATCCTATAACTCTCCATCCCACGGCCAACACCTCCCTCCATCCACATATGATCCCTTGCCAAGGACAATTCCTCTTCAGCCCTTTCCAAAGACTCAGCCATTAGGGCTCCATCGCCCTCGCCTCCTCGTAACGAGTTGGGCTCCATCACACCTATTCTCAATTTCAAAGAATACCGCCAGCTTTATGCTCCAGCCTTCACATAATCGTTTGAGCTATGTGGCTATGTTCTCAAGCCTCTACACCCACCTGAATGCAATCATGAGTTGCTAAAAGAAAATCCGGATGCCACAAGTTTTCCGTTGCCGTCTACCGGACTTAGTGAATTCAATCTGGTTTCACCGCCACTGCGGCTGTGTTTCCTTTTGCCGATAAGAATCTTGTTGCGAGTTCCAATAACTCGAATGTTCCCGTTGATCCCCATGTGGCAATATTGATAGAGCAAGTGAAACAAATGCAGGAGAAGCTTGATCTTATGATAAGTACTAGCACTCCTTTGACCCAAGATGTCGAACCGTGCAAAGAAATGATTCTCGTCGCGCAAAATTCAAGTGCCCGAAGTGAGAGAATCCGATAGGACAACCTCGCCCCAGAGCACACTTGTCTAATGCCGCCCAAGCTTGAGAAAGGCCCGAAGACACACTCGCCTAGTATCACCCCTTTCACTCAAAACAACCAGCGCATCGTTGAATCCTCCCAAACAGAGCCCAATACCCCTCAAGGTCCTCTCAGGTTCACTTCCTTCCATCAATATGCTCGATCGACAAAGTTCGTCCCCGTGACTTTTCCGACCCGTTTCTTTGGACAACTTGTGCTCGCCCCACTGCCTCCATGGCCTCAAACTCCTCCACTCCCACTCAATATCATGGGCACGTAATCGATCACCGCCTGGCCTCGCTGTAATGGAATCGAGAAGTTAATGGAAAGATGGAAAGCTCAAGCGTCTTGGCAGCCCAACAACAAAGAGTAGCTAGACTAGGGGCTACCCATCCTTTAATATTAAAATGCTCTTTTAGTCAACCTTCGTAGGTTCTAGTACTTTCTTCGTTCAATCAAGTCCTCCTTGGACATTGTAGTTAATCTTAAGTTTTCTATAAAAGAGTCTTTTTCTTTTCTCGCTAGACTTGAGACATTATTTGCACACCTACATTACATTTAATGAAATGGTTTTATTTTAAATGATCACTCGTATCGCTCAACAAATAATCTCTTGGAAATGATTAAGATTTTAATTAATTGGTGCGAGAAAGTCAACTAATGCCCTCCTATACACTTTCCTCACCTCACAAAGGCCTCCATCAAGCCATACACTTTCCAAAACATATCCCCATCATCACCTTGATCAAGTCAACGAAGGCGGCAACATCAAGGGACAACAAAAGGTCACTCAAAGACGGGAGATCTACCCCATATCGAAAAAAACAGGCTTGCCTCCGCCCCCATGCATCAAGAAAGTTCAAGTAGAAGCTTGCCTTCGTCCTCAAGTGCTCAAAAAAAAAAAAAGCTTCAAAAAAAAAAAAAACAAAAGCCTCAAAAAAAAAAAAAAAAAAAAAAAAAACAAAAGCTTCAAAAAAAGCTTCAAAAAAAAAAAAAAACAAAAGCTTCAAAAAAAATGAGGCCAAGGACCTAGCACCGCCGATCGAAGGTTTGACATATGGGCAAAATTAAAGCCCGAAGAACGGAAGTTGTCGACAACAAGGGAGCGCTTAAAGCAACGGCAAAAACATATCATAAGCCCTTAAGCCGCATCCAAAATCTTTCTCCCCGATGAAGGACGACGATCAAGAAGCAACGGAATCGCTCAAAAAGACTTGTCAAGGAATCACCTCAAGGCCCGCACCTTATCATCCAAACTTCCTATCCGAGCCTTTTCACCAAAAGTACCACAAATGTTCATACCCCTTTTCTAAAGCCAAACACGCTTCGTACCCGAACTACGGCGACCCGAGCTCCTCACAATGAGGGGAACGTAGGCAACTAGAAATGGTCCGGTCATAAACACATTCAAATCCCGAAAATCCGGCCTCACCAATAGCCTCTCCTATACACGATCCTCTTCACCATTCGCCAACTTCGACTCTTGGTATCGCTTGACTTTCTCCTCATGATTAATCAAAATGTTTGTTCATATCGAGATTAGGGGTTGAATAACCCGAACATTAATAAAGGGTTTTAAGCAATCTTGTGATCATTTTGAATAAAACATGTTTTCGTATGTCTCGACAAGTCTTCTTTTTCTACATTATAGGAAAAAATAGAGCTAAACACTAATTTTCTACGTCGCCAGGGGCTTCCATACACTTTTACAAACCTTTCTATTCTTATGCTCTCTCACAAGAATCCAACCCCAAGCGAGTTCTTTTGTGCCTTCGTCAAATGAGGCCATCAAATAATACAAATCAGGGATTCATCCCCACTTTTCGAAAAAAAATATATGCCCCTGCATGTATACATTCCTAAAATTGTCTTGCTTTTACATTTTCTTTCGGTTGACTAATTGAATAAAGAAAATAATAAAGTAAATATGGAAGGATGGGTTGCCTCTTTTGCTACATGATAATTCAAGAACGTTGGTTCTTCACTCGCTACAAGATGGGTTGGGTCTCTGTTCGCATCGCCTACAAGTGCCTACCAGGTTGAAGCCTCTCTAATTGTGTCGATTCACAAATATGAGACTGAGGCTTCGCCAAGTTACTTATTCCAAATCAAGACTTCGCAAATACATCTCTTCAGACCAAGGCTCCACCAAGCAAGATGAGATTTGATCGCCATGTTGGTCATGGGCTAGTCAAGTGCAGTTCTTTGATGTCCAAGGACGAGGACGGAATTTTAACCAAGACCAGAAATTCATCATATTCCTATGACTAATATTGGAACCCGAATCCATAAAACTCCTTGTGCCAATCGTAATGAGGTTTCGATGTTCGTCCTTGGAAGATGTCAGGAATTTTGGTTTGACGATTGCCCTCAACCCCGATGGAACTTTCACGGTAGAAGAGGAAAAGGATCCCCATCCCTATCTTGGCCGGACTGCACTACCACCACCTTCCTCACACTCTTCTCAACTCGCGAATCACCCATCCTTTCAAATTTCTGTTTGATATACATTCACAGCCTGGGCCTGGGACAAGTCGTTTGGAGAAACAAATTGACTTCATCCGATTTGGGCTAAGATGGTATGCCTCAAAGCGATCGGGGTCAGCTCGGTATGTCACAAATAGCGGTTTGGTATGCCTCGGCATTTCGGTGCAGATCGATCGGGAGCTTCTCGGTTACATCAGTTTGAAATGCCTTGACAAAGAACCCAGTTCAAGATATCCAATCCCCGGCACCGCACAAGCCTCATAAGATCCCTTCATGACCGTCTCAACGGGACAAAGAAACCCCAAATACAGACTACTGGACCCATGCGGCCTAACGTGACCGATCAGTTCACAACTCCTCGCGGGGGCAAAATCGTGCGGAATGTCTTGGGGTTACCTCGAATACCACAAAGAAATTGGAATCCCACCTCGGTTTGGAACCAATCTATCAAGGCCTCCGCACAACAGCTTGGAATGCTTCCACAGCCTGGTCTAGGGCAACAGCCAAGCCCTTCCTCGTAATGACGTTAGCTCAGCCGCTCCTCACTGCCTTTCACAAATCCATTCCTCACTCAGGCTTCGATGGGTTACCAAGCCTCCATCCTGTTTCATCAGAATCACCAGACCGCAGTACCCCCTGGTCATGCACCTTCGCCTATGCAATTCAACAATCGTGGACAGCGGCCCGCACTTAAGCCTAGTTATGGGCCTCACTCCGGAAATCCGAGTTACCCAGCTACATCAAGACTTCGCCCTCTTTGCCGGTTGAAAATCAACAACAAGCCGCGAGGTTCTATCCTTTTGCCCAGGGTCCTACTCAAGCTCCCCGGGGTGATTCGGGCCAAGGACAGGATTTCACCTATGTCCCCAGATCGGCCGTTCCCTCCTCTCTCTAGCTCAGTCGCTGGTTTGAATGCCATGGTTCCACCACAAGACCCTCATTTGGCTTGGTTCGTGGAACGACACAAGGAAATGAAAGCACAGATTGCTGAATTGACTGTTAAGAAGTCTGCTTTCCGACCAACGAACCCGGACTCCTTTGTTCCCCACAAATTCGTGATGCCTAATTTGGATCTCTTTGATGGCACTGCATGCCCGAAAACCCATCTGGACACGTATACCTTGGCAATGAAGGTCAAAAGGGGCGCCAATCAGCAGTTGGCTGACTATTTCAGTCTCTCTTTGAAGTCCAGTACTCTAAAATGGTTCTTCCGCTTAAAATCCGAGGCCAGGGCTACATGGGACCAGATTACTAGCTAACTTGGAGTGGGAAGCAAATAGATTTGACCTGCAGACAACAATGCAGCGTCCCGACGAGAACATCAGGGACTTTTACAAGCAAGATGGCAACTCCTCCTTTTGAAGAGGAACAACTAGACATCTTTCAGTCACGCCCGAAACCACATCTGAGGGCCTCACTTAGCAATTTCCCCTATCCGGATCTACGGGCAATGATCAATTCCGGGGCTAAATTTGAGAGGGCTTACAATCAGCAGCGAGTTGTCACACCTGCTTACGGATACCGGGTTTCTTCCACCTCCAACACGACTCCTGAAAAAGGGCAGTGTGAGAACTGATCGAAAAGGGGACCCCAAGGACCCAATACAGTCAACAATCCATTCCCTAAAAAAAAGTAGGGTGAATATGATTGAAGCCACGAACAAGCCAAGTGCCACTATGGCTAACAGTTCCCATATGGAAGACACTCTTCGAAGAGAGGATTCTAGTTTCATAGTCGGTATCAAAGATGGGTTTCTCCCTTCATGACAACTTCACCTTGAAGGCTCTCACGTTGATCGATTGGCTCGGTACTTCATCAGTCAAACCTTTAACTGGACCTCTGTAGTGACGCTTTGTCAAACCTGGGGCTTCATCAAATCATTCAGAGAAAGATTCCGTGGTTTTCGCCATGTCTTTTCCATGGAATGGGGCTTTATCAAGTCACACCTATCTTCAGAAGAAAGGTCTGGTCACCTCAACAACCGTCTTGGAGTTTCAGCTTTAGAACTTGGCATATGGCAACTCCCTGCATCATCAAAAGTTGAGAATTGGGAATCTCCTCATATCAGCATTTCGTCAAATCACGACTAACCCAAGCAAAAGAGGGTTCATTCATGTCAACATGCTTTGATTCTAGAGCCTGTCAGCGCCAGCTTCAAATGTCCGAGACTGAAAAGAAATTTCAATCGAGACCCGGGGTTCAAATCCAACTTCATCCCAAGATCAAAATTGACCTCATCAATAACATGCAATTCAGTCCGCGACTAAAGGATATCACCCCACCAGCTCAAAGCTTGTCCCAAACAGTCAACAACACATATATCCCCTCTCATCACCATGCATCCCCACAAAAATCTCCCCAGGGCTCATGTAGCATGCACAAAACTTGAATCAATAGGAAAAATCCTAAGTGATTGAAAATCATAAATCGTAATTTCCCTGCCAAAAGCTTAGGCCAAGTGCATCTTCGAAAGCAAATAAACGCATCATCTCATAATCATTTTTGGTTCTATGCATGCATCCGCCATCATGAATGCCATATATGCATCTTCCTCTTCACTAACAAATGCAGGAATTCAAACGTAATCCCCCTTTTCGGCAAGGATGATCTTCACCAAAGACGACCTCAAATGGATGAAAACATTCCCCAACATCCACAAACATATGAAGACCGCCTCCAGTGTCTACAAATCGGTCAGGGACGCCAAGCTCTCCAATACAATTCGGTCAGGGACGCCAAGTTCTCCAATACAATTCGGTCAGAGACGCCAAGTTCTCCAATACAATCCGGTCAGAGACGCCAAGCTCTCCAATACAATTCGGTCAGGGACGCCAAGTTCTCCAATACAATTCGGTCAGAGACGCCAAGTTCTCCAATACAATTCGGTCAGGGACGCCAAGTTCTCCAATACAATTCGGTCAGAGACGCCAAGTTCTCCAATACAATCCGGTCAGAGACGCCAAGCTCTCCAATACAATCAGGTCAAGGACGCCAAGTTCTCCAATACAATCCGGTCAGAGACGCCAAGCTCTCCAATACAATCAGGTCAAGGACGCCAAGTTCTCCAATACAAATCGGTCAGAGACGCCAAGTTCTCAAAACGCAAATCGGTCAAGGACGCCAAGTCCTCCAAGTCAAATCGGTCAAGGACGCCAAGCTCTCCAATACAAATCGGTCAGGGACGCCAAGCTCTCCAATACAGTACGGTCGGAGACGCCAAGTTCTCAAAATGCAAATCGGTCAAAGATACCAAGGTCTAAAATACAGTACGGTCAGAGACGCCAAGTTCTCCAATACAAATCGGTCAGGGACGCCAAGTTCTCAAATACAAATCGGTCAGGGACGCCAAGTTCTCAAATACAATGCGATTAGAGACACCAAGTTCTCAAAAGCAAGAAGTCCCAATGTGAAGACAAGCTCAAAAACCTCTACAAGTTTGACGATCACCAAAGGCAAGATGCAGACTCAACCAAACTCCTCCTTCAGGTCAAAATGCCTCCAAAGACGCAAATCGTCGGCGAAACCGTCCCACGAACGGCAACCTAACAACTCTTCATCAACATCAGCCGTAGCCTCGCCTACAGGTAAGCACAAAGACAGTATGAAAGCATATCTTAATCAACTACTTTTCTAAAAGAACATTATCATCAAATCTTAGTGCGACTTCCCAAAAAAAAAATAGTCAAACCTCAAATACTGTCAAACCATCAAAGACCATCCCCAGCTATTTTCGAACTACGACCGGCTTGATTCCCTCTTAAGGATACGTAGGTAGCCTATCATTAGATCCAGCCACTCGACCAGCACGGTCATCCTTTCCTTCGGCAGCAGACGTAAAACTGATCCCTTCAAATGAAGTCCACTAGAGGACCATCTATCCTAAGACGCCATCATCAAGGTTCGAGGCACCTAAGACGCCATCGTCGAGGTTCGAGGCACCTAAGACGCCATCATCAAGGTTCGAGGCACCTAAGACGCCATCATCAAGGTTCGAGGCACCTGAGACGCCATCACCGAGGTTCGAGGCACCTAAGACGCCATCATCAAGGTTTGAGGCACCTAAAACGCTATCACACACAACACGAGGAAAGCGATAAATCGCAATCATCCCTTAGGGTGACTTCCCAAAAATAGTCAAACCATAGGGTGACTTCCCCAAAACAGTCAAAACCTTAGGGCGACTTCCCAAAAATAGTCAGACCTTAGGGTGACTTCCCAAAAACAGTCAGATCATAGGGCGACTTCCCCAAAACAGTCAAAACCTTAGGGTGACTTCCCAAAAAACAGTCAGATCATAGGGCGACTTTCCAAAAATAGTCAGACCATAGGGTGACTTCCCAAAAATAGTCAAATCTTAGGATGACTTTCCTAAAACAGTAGGGTCGACGACTAAAGATAGTCGAAAGACCCGAACTACGGCCGGCTTGATTCCTCTTAAGGATACGTAGGTAGCCTATCATTAGGTTCAGCCACCAGACCAAAATGGTCATTCCTATCCCCAGCAGAGCGGATATACAACCCTAGCCATCAGACCGAAGAGGGTCATTTCTTATCCCCAGCAGAGTTTCTTTCAGCAATCGACTGTAGAACTCGCTCGCCAGGTTGACATCCTAAAACAGTCACTCCAGGGTCGACAACTAAAGATAGTCGAAAGACGCGAACTACGACCGGCTTGATTCTCACTAGGGATACGTAGGTAGCCTATCATTAGGTCCAGCCACTCGATCACCTGATCATCCCGCCAAATATGGAGCCTTACTCTTATCGACGACCCCGCTTCCTTCGAAAGCACCGTCGCCGAGGGGCTACTGTAAGTGCTCCAATTTGAGCCGTTAGTACTTTCGTTAGAAAATTAACGAGCGTTTTAACATTTCTAACATTTCTAACAAACCCTAACCTTTCTAACAAAGCAAGGGTAAAGTGGGCATTGCCATTTAAAGTTAAACCAAGAAAAGAATCTCAAAAAGCAAAAGAAATTGGAAAAATCCGAATTAGGCAAGTTGAACAACAAAAACTGCTGGAATTTTGAATAATATTCTTCCTGTTCAAAGCCTGGAGCAGCATTTAATGCACCAGGCACGTTTACGGAACCCTCCGCGCGGATGGGATTGCATCTCACAGGGGCCTATAAATTGAACCCTCCTCTCTCAGTTTACAGAACACAATTTGATCACAGCAACGAAACTCTGGCGAAATATAGAGAGAAAACAGTGGGAATCCTTAGATTGCCACCATTTTCTCTCCAATCTTTCCCAAATCTCACTCACTCACAAACACTTCAAATCACTCTCATACATACTCTCATACATACACCAATCCAAGCTCAAATCACCCTATAGGAGGAGGATTAGAGAGAAAACATAGAGGACTTCATTGTTATCTACTTGTTTTCTCTTTAACCAACTCAAATCATCAACCCTAAACACCCTCAAACACTCTCATATTCAAGCCTTAAACACTCTCACATTCAAGCCTTCAAACACAAAATACAAGGAAGATAGGTATAACCTCCCTATCCTTACCCTAAAATTCATCCATGCATGCATTTTCAAGCTACAAAATGTAGTTCTTTCATCTTCTTGCTTTAGATCTAAGAAGATCACCATGGAAGACCATCTCCATGGATGATCTTCTACAAAGATCAAAATTATTTTCAAGTTCTCTTATTTTCTTGCAAAGAAAACTCATTTTCAAAATCCTAAAATCCATTTTCATACATCAAATCTCATTTTCAAAGGATAAAATTCCCCTTCCCAAGCAAATGAAGTGCTTAGTCCTAATGTACCCCAAGGATGGTTTGATATAGTTGATTCACCACTAAAATGTCAAGTGATCACTAATCAAAACCTAGGGAAATGGGGACAAGCATGGATGCAAAACCCCCTTTAAAATCATATTTTCTTTCTTGAGAAGTTGCTGTCCAGTAGCAATTTTCTCAGACCTCAGTCCATGGTCTAATTTTTTGGACATAGATAAACTTGGAATTTGGTGTTGACTACAAAATACTTTTTGTATCCAACATCCAGATATTTCCATACATATTTTTACTTTATTTTTTGTGTGAGTAAAACTCCTTTTTTCAAATTTTCTTTTAAAGGTCAGTTCATCAGTCTCTGGAAATCCAGATTTCAGATCTGAGATTTCCAGAAGGTTTTGACCCCTCAAATCATCTCCAAAATGAAAAGTTCTTTTACAGAAACCTTTTTTAAGGTGTTTTGAACATTTTTCATTCCCGGACTTTTCCCAGATTCTGGAGTTTTCAAGCCCTAAAGTCCATTTCAAAGTCAAGGGTCAACTGCCTTTTTCATTCTGGCAGAAATGGTTTTCAACTTCCAAAAATCTTTTGAGTTCCAAATCTCAACCCAAAAATCATCCAAAAATCATGGGATCAGTTTAAAGCCTTAAAAAGAGTTCCCAATTTTTACTTACCTCAGTTTCAACTTATTTTGGCCAAAACACACACACACACACACACACAACAAAGGATTTTGAATGTTTGGAAGACTCGTTTTTACGAGGCGTTCCGGGTGCACACTAACGTCCTTCCCGGCACGTAACGTGACCTCCGAACCTAAATCTATGATCTAGGGCTTTTTTCAAAGTTTTGGCCCTCAAAATAAAAATGGCGTGGCGACTCCGTTTCGTTGATTTTTTCAAATAAAAATGGGAAAATTTTCGGATACACATCATCACACTAGACCAACCTAGTACCCCCAAATAAATTGTTTAGACTCTTATGAGCCATTACATAACCAAATAAACAGAGAAAGAAATTGTTTTTGTCCTTCCATACAAACTACTTGAAACATTTAAATTGTTCAAACGTCCTGGCCTGTTGCCGCTGGTGGTACAGTTGTCTCCTTCCCTTGATTATTTTCTTCAACTTGAGTCACCCCTATGGTACTCAAAACCTTGTTGGCGTCATCAACCAGTTTGTCAAGAGCTTCAAGGGCCGATGAGTTCACCTCCTCCCCATCCGCTGGTTCACCAATGAAATCTTCCAGAGTTCTTTTTTCTTCCTCCAAATCCCAACTTGGAGCCAGCCCACTCTTGAACTCCTCCATGAGCTGAATCCTGGCTTCCAACAGTGTCTTGGTGGCATTAAACTTGAAGTCTCCCTTTGCCGCTTCAAGTTCCTTCAAATGGGCTTCATTTTCCTTCACTTTCTCAGCACAAAGAACTGCCAACTCCTCTCTTAAAGTCTCAATGACTTTCTTCAATTTCTCCACCTCACCAGCATGTGTTTTTGCTTCTTTCTTCAGTCTTTCTACTTCCCCAGCACTTATGTTGGCTAATTTCTTTGATTCCTCGGCTTCATAACTACATCTAGCCGCCTTGATCTTCAAAGTATTGACTTGGTCCATAATAGGACTCATAATCTCCGAAACCTGTGTGAAAGAAGTGTTAGTGCTTTGTAAAATCTTTGGTACAAGATTCAAAATTTCCTTGTTTTACCTTGCCAACAAAATCTGTCATCAAAGCACCAAACTTCTCCCTTATCTTCTCCACATTCAAATCATCACACGCATCCGTGGCTTCAGCCTCTACCAATTTCCTTTTCTTTGCTTCATCCTTCTTCTTGGATGCATTCACCTCAGAGTTGGATACCATAGACTTGGGAGTTGGGGGCTTGCTATCTCTCTTTGCAGTTCTCTTTGCTTTGGCTTCAGCAAGTAGGTCCGCAGCACTCACGTTGGTCTTAGAACGAGTAGCTGCAATAAAGGATATAGAATTAGAACAACTTGAAGGATTAGAACAGATTGAAGATAGGCAAAACTTTAAGATGTTAGTCAAACCTGTGGACATCTTGATAGAGCCTGGCAGAGATTCTTCAGGTTTACCTTCCTCTCCCTCCACACCTTCAACCCTTTTTGTAGAAAATAGGACAGGGAATGCTTTGAAAGACCTAACCAATGGATCCAACTCGTAAATTTTTTTCACGTTTTCTTCTGTCCCTTCTTGCTCTGGGAAAAGCACACTCAATTTGGCAACTTCTACAGAGGAACATTCAAGTTGGTTAAGATTAAGTGTGCAAAGATTTTAAAAGTGTGTGAAATCAAAGGAAATTTCCCCTACCTTGAGACCTCCACTTCGAAATTACACCAGCCTCTTGTCCTAGGCTATCTTTCCTAGCAAAGAAAAACTTGTTTCTCCATCCTCTATCAGCGAGATCATTGTTGGAATTCAAGATGGGATCACCACCACTCTTAACTCTAAAACAAAACCTCCCAAGACCAAATCCCCTTATATCAGTAGTATAAGCCAACTCTTCTAAACCCACATTCAACCCAGTCTCCTCCTTCAACCTAACTAGGGTTTGTAAACACCTCCAACCTTGAGGCATCATTTGGGCATAATTAAGTTTGGCAGAGGTGAAGAACCTAGTGATTAAGTCAGGGAAGGGGAATTTTAGGCCAATGACGAAGGGATATTCTGGGAAGCACACCCATTCAAGGGAATAGCATTCAGAGGTTAAGTCGGGATGAGTAAAGAAAACAGTTTCGGGTGGAAATGCATGATTTTTCTTAATAATTTCCAAATTAGCCTCAGAAATCAAACATTTTTCCTTATCAGGTTCTTTCAACAAATTTTGGGTCACGAAGCCCTCAGGAAGACCTTCGTCGCTTTCAATTATACTTACCTTCTTTCTTCCCATTTTTACAACTTGAGAAAAATTATCAACGAGAAATTGAGAAAGGGGGATGGAAGACTCACTGGAAATTTTACTTGTTTTTCTTCTTCTTGCGTTCCTCCTTGACTTCTCTCCAAAACCCTTTTGTTAAAAATATTTTTTCTGTGAAAGGGAGAGTTGGGGAAGGACTTTAATTTACTAAGAGAGGTTACAAGCGGTTGGAAGTCTAAAGAAACATCATGACCTTTGCCTTGGAAATACTCAAAACCGTCCCATCAAACCTTTTCATTTAAAACCGTCGTACACTATATCCATTTTTGGCAAACTTTTTAAATTTTTTGTCTCTTTATATTCTTTATTTTAGAAATTCAAAAAGTTTGGGGGCAATTGTTGGGCCCTACGTTTTCAGTCAACTTGTTTTCAACTTGCACATAACATCTTGGTACTAACAACTTGAGTTGTCCTACTACATCTTGATCATCTTGCAGGTTGAATTATTGTTACGTTAAACCCTACTTTTCAAGGAACGTGTCAATGGAATAGAAGACTAATTCAATGACGTTTCTTCATTAAAAGTCTTTAGCAACGGACCATTATCTCCTCCATCAACAATGTGGCGAGAATGTCTCAACAAGATCAACCTATTTTCCGAGATTCTAGGCCTGTTATTTTCCTTGTATTTTAGCCGTTATTTGAGGTATAAAAAGGGATAAACACCTGTATTTGACACACAATTTCACTAGCTTAAGCTCCCTTGTATACGCTCTTAGCTCTGTACTCAAACTCGATCTTTAATATACCTTTTGGTCAAGGCAGGTTCCTAAACCTCCCGGGGTTTTATGCCGGCGAACAAGTTGTTCAAGGGCTTTCCCTAGTCAACAAATTCCTTGTGTTCATTTCTATCCTATCAAATAATCATTGTACCCTGATTCATATCACTTTTGTCATTTTTCTTGTCATTGGTAATACTTGTTGAAATTTGACCAAAACATCCGCTAACCGAAAGCCGAGCTTTATTAACTAACCGAAAGCCGAGCTTTATTAACTAGAGAATCAAGCAAACGAGAAGACGAGTGTCCTAAACGGGTATGACACGTAAAGGAAGGAGCTTGTTCCCCGATCAATTCCAAGGAGTTAATGAATGAGTTGGGGACAAAAGACAATGTATAAAGGTCTCTTGCAATACTGGCAGAAAGAATAGTCATCTTGGTATGATTGTTCTTCACACGAAACCCGAAAGTTGTTAGTTCAAAGAAATAATTATTATCAAGGCAAAATTTGCGAATAAAAATTAATGACCGACTAATCTGAGGTACGTGTAAAACCGTATTTAACTGAAAAGTACGACTATTTTTAGAGAAATTTGACGACCCAATAATAGTAATAGGAATTGCAGACCCATTAGCAACAATAATAGAATCGTTACCTGAGTACGGGGAGGAATGTTGCAGGATATCCGGATTGGATGTCATGAGATTTGTCGCATTGGAATCAAGAACAAAAGATACGGGAGCCATGGGTGATGTGCTACAAATTGAGAACCATGTAAAAGAGGGATAATCTGAGAGCTTGGGAAGTATTGTGCATTGCATGCAAAATTCCCTCTTTGGTAACAAATGGTTGCCTCTGAAAGATTTGTAGCTAGGACTGTAACCAGTTGTGTGATGGCTGGTCTATACAGTTGTTCGCACAACTGTCAACACAACTTACAGAACAGATTTTTTTTAGAAAATTACTTAACTAAACAGAATTAAATGGAACGGAATAATAACGAATTAAACACTTCAGCAAGACTATGCTTGCTGAAAACCTTTCATAAAACACAACCTTGTTGAAAACAAGTTGTAACAAACCTTACAATGAAAGAAATCAAATTACAAAAGACCAAAAGAGTTCTAAGGCTAGAACTACTAAACACTAAACAATCTTGAAGATACAATCTCTGATCTTTCAAGATACAAGAATGAAAACACTCAAGAATTTTTCTCAAATGCTCGGTGTAACTCTCTTTGAATGCATACGAATGAAGGAGATGAAGCTTGCTTTTTATAACCGGTTGACTCCTTATTTGACAAGGAGTCAATCTCCTTGAAATCCGAAAATCACATCAATATTCCTTATCTCCACAAGCTTTCCTCCCTTGAGAAGTTACCTAAATAAAATAAACACTAACTAAAAATAAAAGTCAAATATTAGTAACAACTAAATCTATATTTACAATTAATTTCCTAATCTAATTAAGTAAAATGTACAAACCATAATTACAAAAATAAAAAAGAAATATCAAGAGTATTTATACTCTTTCAATCTCCCCCTATTTTTGTGATTATGGACAAAAACTACAAAACCAAGATTATTCATTTCAAACATACCAGAATAGCAAAAAGATATCAAGAGTATAAACATACTCTTTCAATCCCCCCTATTTTGTGGTTCTGGTCAATACTCGTAATCACCACAATTTAGTACAAGGAAAGTCCGGCTTCCCCTAAATACATCTTGGCTCCATTCTATCAAACTCCCCCTAAACTGGTTGTATCTCTCCGTGATGATCATCTCATGTATCTCTATTGATTGATCATCTAAGAGACATCTCCCCCTTGATTGATGATCATTTCCTCCTTTGAATGACAGTTTGAGAGACAACTTTCCCTATTCTCCCCCTTTTATTTAGAGATTTTCAAAAGGTGTGCACACATCGATGAAAATATCTGTAGAAACCCCTTTGAACATATGATCAGAGTTTCAGCTTTGGAGGAAAAAACAATACTTACAGATTTCTGAATAAACGGGGAATAATGATCACATGTGTAACCAGTTGTGAGTAGAGTTGTGCGCACAACTGTCCGAACAACATCAGAGACAAGTGGAGAGATTAAAAAAAATTTAAGATTTCCAGAAAGGCAGACCAATGTTGCTGATGATGGCTGAGAAGACGTGCAATTGGCACAGGAAACAAAGATAAACAAGGTATCCAAACCTTTTGAAGGATCAATTCGGGCAAAGGGATTATGAATTCAAAACCAAATGTTACCCGGATTTTGTGACCAATTGCAATACCATAAGAAATCCTTTCCACTTGGACCCTAAAAGATTGTTCCATTCAGATTTTCTTTCCACTCAAACCTGGACAAACACTCATTAAACATATTGTTAACCAAAAAATGATTAGCCCACAATTTGATGAAAATAATAAACAATCAAGTGAATATTTCATGGGGCCAAAGTTGTCCTAGATTATAATTATGCCTAGAATGATGCAAATTATGAGCACACAAGTGGATATTGACCTCAATGAAGTGTGATATGATATGAATAAATTTACACAATGACACGATTTGACTTTACAAGAAGTCAATGAGATAACCCTCAATCATGTAGCCTCTAGAATGTCTTCAATTTTTGCTTTGAATCAATCACTGAGAAGGAGCTATTCACTCTCACACCATAGTGCTTACCCAAATTATTATCCCAAGTGATGCAACAATATGACATTGGCATTGAGCACATGAGTGGAAGCTTCAAAATAAATGAAGGCAGCATGTTTTTCTCAGTGACCTTAGATTAGATACCCACCCCATGATAATTATCACAAGGAAGTTTTAACAAGGGAATTTTAACACCAAGTTAGGAGGGATCTCACATTCAAGATTCAAACACAGTGTCAAAGATGCAAACCAATCAAGTGATCACAAGAGATAATCGTGCAGTTAATGAATGCTGATTTTTTTATTTTTATTTTTAGTTTTATTTTTTGTATTTTCTGTAATATACAATTATACAGAGATGCAGACAGATGTCCACTCAGTTGTGCGATCACCCCAATGCATACAATCCGAGAGACCTTTTTAAGGAAAATCTCTCAAAAACAATGGCATTCATGAAAACATCAATCAATCGTTTATTAGTTTCAGCAAATTCACAACTAATAATTTTCTGTTCAACAATATCTCTAACAAAATGAAGTCTAAAATCTAGATGCTTAGGAGTAGAACATTGAACAGGTCCATTTGCCATTTCTATGGTACTTTTAGCATCACAAAAAATAGATAAAACTTTGTTTTTGATTTCATAGTCTTTGACCAAATTATTCATCCAAAACAGTTTGATACACTTATTATCAACTGCCACAGATTTTGATTCAGCAGCTGATAGAAAAACAAAAGTTTGTTTCCCATTATTCCATGAATACAACTTATTTTCAAGACATAAAAATCCAACATTGGTGCTTTTGGAGTTAATGATTATCTCCCCCTCAAATGCCTTAAAACATGCCTCTGAATTAGATTCATCATTGGCAACACATGAACATACCAGATGGTGTATGGAGTTCATGCAAAACAAACCTGCAAGGTCACGGTAATCGACCTTCTTTCCTATTATTTTTATTCCTTCATCCACTTCCCCATTGATCTGAGAGGTAGGATGATTTTCTTGTATTCTGGAAGGAATGTCCCTCTCTCTGCTTACTTCTCTTTCATCAGTTTCAGAATCTGAACGTTGGTCATCAGATGTTTGACCACTTGTGTTGCCAGTTGTGTGAACAACTGTTTGCACAACAGACTTTTCTGCAGTTTTATTCACCTCTGCTGGTTCAGATTCGTCATTAACTGGTTCTGGCTTCCAAGTACAACCTGCAATATCATCCTCAGCAGTTTTGACAATAAGATCAGGAGCATCATCAAAAATCGACTTAAGATATGAAAGATTTTCAACCAACTTGTAACAATGATCTGAGGATCTTACTCCTGTCAAAACACATCTATTTAAATCATTGAAGACCTCACACATCTTCTTATCGAATTTGACATGTAGATCATCATCACACAATTGGCTTATGCTTATCAAATTAGCCTTTAGCCCATCAACATGCAACACATTATGCAACCTAGGTAAACCTTCTACATGCAACGTACCTTTGCCAATGATCTTACCTTGAGTTCCTCCACCGAAGTTGACTTTCCCACCTTTGAATGGTGCATAGTCATTGAAATTTTCACGTGCCCCGATCATGTGGCGAGAGCAGTCACTGTCAAAATACCAGGACCCTTCAACACTACTCTTAAGAGAAGTGAAGGCCACCTGACAGTTCACGATTTCCTTTCTTACCCAGCCAGTTTTTCTTCCAGCTTTTGGTTGTGTGTACAGTTGTGTGTTCGGTTGTGCACACAACTGTCTGCCCAAGTGTTCACCATTCTTCATAAGTTCAAGTTCCTGTTTTAACTTATAGCAATATGGTCGAATGTGACTAGGAACAAAACAATGATGGCAAACAAATTGTCTTTGCCTGTAACCTTTCCTTTTATTTTTTAAAACATTTTTCTTTTCAACTTTGGAATAACTCTGACCCTCTTTGACAAAATTGTGACCTCCATAGCCAAATTCAGATTTTCCTTGATTACCCAAATTCAAAACTTTTTCCAACTCAGCCTTACCATTGTTAAGATTAGTTTGAATTTCAGTTTCTCTTTTAAGCTCAGTTTTGAACTTTTCACACTCAATATCTTTCTTTGTGAGTAAAACTTCCAACTTGGCTATGGAGTCCTTTCGAGAATCACTCTCCTTAGATAAACACTCAACCTCAGATTTTAGGTTGAGATTTTCAGCAGTTCGTCTTCTGGATCATTATTAGTTTCACCAGTAGTAGAAGAATTCAAGCAGGTATACACACTGTTATCAGTTGTGTAGTCAGTTGTGTGGCAAGTTATGCGATCAGAGTATTGCACAACTTCCACACCCGAATCACTATCAGATAATGTGATCTGAGATGAATGCCATATAGACATATTTGCAGTCTGTTCATCATCATCAGAATCACTTAAGGACGTAGAAAAACTCATTCCCCTTTTCCTTAAGGTATTGGCACATTCATTAGCAAAATGTCCAAAACCTTTACAAGCCCTACACTGAATTGACTCGATGGGCTTTTTACCTTCCAAAAAAGGTTTCTTTACAATGATCTCCCTTTTAGATGATTCAACCGTGGAAGAAGGAGAGTATGATGAAATAGAAAACTTTGTTGATCGTTTCTTTTTCAACATGTTGAATTTTTGTGTTATCAATTCACACTCATCTTCTCCCAAGTTAGACTCATCTATATCATTAGACAGTTGAACAAGATCCTGAGATACTTTGAGAGCACTCGCAAGAGCCATTGAGTTTGCTCTGCTAGCCTCTTGTACCCCAAGATTTAATTCAAATTTGTCAAAATACCTAGGATGATATCAAGTCCAACAGTTTGGACATCCTGAGTCTCCTCAATC
The DNA here is from genome assembly GCA_022495995.1 of Adenophora triphylla var. japonica. Classification (NCBI taxonomy): domain Eukaryota; kingdom Viridiplantae; phylum Streptophyta; class Magnoliopsida; order Asterales; family Campanulaceae; genus Adenophora; species Adenophora triphylla. The sequence continues at coordinate 40,471 of JAFEMH010007948.1, read as the reverse complement.
ACAGAGATTTTCATGTTAAACTTTTTAGGGAGGGTTCTAAGTACTTTGCTAACATGTCTCGAATTGGATATAGATTCACCCAATGAAAAAGATTCGTTAGAAATATACAATAGCTTAGCAGAGTACTCTTTTATTATTTCATTTTCTCCCATCCTTAAAGTTTCAAATTTAGACATCAATGTTCTTAACTTAGTTTTCCTAACACTAGCCGGTCCTTCACAATGAAGTTGAAGTATGTCCCATGCGGTTTTGGCAACCGTTTGAGTTGAAAACAAACTGTACACATGAGGATCCACATGGTCTGAGATTGCTCCCATTGCCTTAGCATTATAATTGGCCAGTGCGATTTCCTCAAGAGTCCAAGTATCTATGGGTTTAGGACCATAATTTTTCTCTTACTTGCCATCGGATGTGGATGGGGTAAGTTCAATTACGGGTGCAGTATAGCCATTAACAAGATTTACCCACGCACGATGATCAATATACTTTATATGCATAATCATTTTCAATTTCTAAATGGTATAGTTAGAACCATTTAGAGTTGGCGGTTTATTAGGATTATGTTGACAGTCCATCTTGGCTACTTTCAAGGATCGATCTCAGTTGAGTCGAGAGCAAGCTCTGATACCAATTGAAAGATTTGTAGCTAGGACTGTAACCAGTTGTGCGATGGCTGGTCTGTACAGTTGTTCGCACAACTGTCAGCACAACTTACAGAACAGATTTTTTCCAGAAAATTACTTAACTAAACAGAATTAAATGCAGCAGAATAATAACGAATTAAACACTTCAGCAAGACTATGCTTGCTGGAAACCTTTAATAAAACACAATCTTGTTGAGAACAAGTTGTAACAAAACTTACAATGAAAGAAAAGAAATTACAAAAGACCAAAAGAGTTCTAAGGCTAGAACTACTAAACACTAAACAATCTTGAAGATACAATCTCTTATCTTTCAAGATACAAGAATAAAAACACTCAAGGATTTTTCTCAATTGCTCGGTGTAACTCTCTTTGAATGCATATGAATGAAGGAGATGAAGCTTGCTTTTTATAACCAGTTGACTCCTTATTTGACAAGGAGTCAATCTCCTTGAAATCCGAAAATCACATCAACATTCCTTATCTCCACAAGCTTTCCTCCCTTGAGAAGTTACCTAAATAAAATAAACACTAACTAAAAATAAAAGTCAAATATTAGTAACAACTAAATCTATATTTATAATTAATTTCCTAATCTAATTAAGTAAAATATACAAACCATAATTACAAAAATAAAAAAGAAATATCAAGAGTATTTATACTCTTTCAGCCTCATGTCCCATTTTATTACATATTTGACAATTGACATTGTGTGGGTCGGGGCTGATAAAAGGATTTGGTAGGGTGTAGCGGACTGTGTGATGGGAGGAGGCGGCTAAAGCGGTGTTCCGGATGGCAGTAAGGATCGGGTTTGGAAAAAAAGGGGTAGGAAGTATGCCTCGTCCATTGTTTTTCCCACAATTTTTGTTTTAATTGTGATGCCCACCCCCACGATTTGTGTTTTGGAAGAAAAAGAAACCCCATACCCATTCTGCCCATTTGGCCGAGCCCCCCATGACGGCTAGTTTGAGAGTGAAAAGGGTTATGTGTGGGTGTTTTGGGAAGTGCAGGAGCTTTTGATGCGGCAAGTACACTAAGAGTGGTATGGGATTGGTTGGCAAATTTCTTTTGAAGGGCTTCTTCTTGAAGGAGGAGGTCTTTTAGGTCTTCTATAGATGTATCACATTTGGAGTTTTGAGTCTTGATGAACTCTTTATAAGTGTGACCAAGGCCTCTGAAGATCCTACTACAAAGGGTTAAAGTAGAGATGGCTTCGCCCGCATGGGCAGGAGAGTAGGATAAAGTTTTGGCCTTAAGAATGCATTAATGTATGGTCATTCCAGGAGTAAGAGATAGACCATGAAGCTCCTCTTGGAGTTTCTGAATATGGATGGTAGAGGCCACCCCAACTTCCTTTGCAAGGAGACCCCATGATTTCGGTGCGGTGGTGCATGGGTTTACATGGGGTTGCACGTCTAAAGTTAATGTGGCTTTAATCCATCCAAGTACAAACCTAGAGGTATGAATTAAGGCCTCATAAGTTGGGTTTTGAAAGGTTTTGTCAGTTCCAGGGAATAACGGGGAGGTGGGATTTTGTGAGTACAAAATGGGTAAGACATTGGGTTTCTAGCATGGACTTGAACAACGAACACCAGTTTGGATAGGTTTAGTTTGAAAGCCTACAATGACTTAAATCCTACATCTTAAACTCAGTATCAATTCTGAATATCAGACTTCTTGACGACAGCTATCAACATATCATTAACACGAATAACCATAGTCAAACCATCTGCCAACCTATTGTGATACACACAAGAGTCATACGGGCTCCTCGTGTAACCAATCTCTATCATATAGTTGTCAAATCGTTTATAGCACTATCTAGGCGACTACTTCAGTTCATACAAGGACTTCTTCAACTTACACACATAATCTTCTTTTCTAGGAACCTGGAACCTATCTGGCTGTGTCATATAAATCTCTTCCTCCAACTCCATGTAGAAAAGCTATTTTCACATCTAGCTGCTCGAGTTCCAAATCTCGATGTCCACTATTGCTAATAGCGCTCTGATCAAAGTGTGTCTAACTATAGGTGATAAAATCTCATTGTAGTCAATACCCTCTCTCTGCGTGAAACCCCTAGCAACCATATGAGCTTTATACTTGACCCCCTCTGATGGTGACATACCTTCCTTTTCCTGAAAACCCACTTACAAGTAACAATCTTCCTGCCTTCAAGCCTCTTGGTTAACTCCCGTGCCTGATTCTTTTGAAGTGACTCCATCTCATCTCACATAGCTGCATGCCACTAGACAGACTCTCAACATGTAATTGTTTCCTTGAAAGTGATTGGCTTCGTAGGGTCACGCGCCACTTCCTCAGCAACCTGTAGTGCATAAGGCACTATTTCTTCAAAACCAGACCTCTAAAAAGGCTTCCCTAAATTAGCTCTTCTATACCTTCCTTGAGCCAACCATGTTCTTCAGGAATAGGTGGTGAATTTCTGGTGCTTCTGTCTATTTAGGTAGATCTCATTAACATCTGAATGTGAACTGCCGAACTCTGTAGTATCTTGTAGCTTCGCCTATTTATCAATACTACCAACACCTGATACAATCACAAAACTCATAATAGGATTAGGCACAAAATTTTACATTCCTGCTTATAATAACCATACCATACCATCAGATGTAGACCAAATTCGGTATCCCTTGACACCATCCCCATAACCCGTAAAAACTTCTTTTCTGGCCCTCGACTCTAACTTACCATCATCCATATGATAATAAGCAGTACAACCAAAAGCTCTTAAACTAGAATAATCAAATGTTCACCTGATCATACCTCATTAGGAACTCTAAGGTTGATACATGTGTGAGGTCCGCAATTTATCAAGTAACACGTTGTACTAACCGCTTTTGCCCATAATCGCTTAGACAACCATGAATTGGAGAGCATGCACCTTACTCTAGCCAACAACGTCTTATTCATGTTCTTTGCGACACCATTATGTTATGGTGTACCCCTGATAGTGAGATGTCTAGAAATCCCCACTTCTTTACAAAACTCATCGAACTCAGTACTGCAAAACTCCAACCCATTATCTGTCTGGAGTCTCTTGATCTTCTTCCCAGTCTAATTCTTTACTAATATCTTCCAATGCGTGAAATTTGTGAGACGCTCACTCTTGTGCTTCATAATAATAACCCAAGTCTTCCTCGAGTAGTTATCAATCATAGACAAGAGATACATGTGACCCCTCAATAATTCCTGACGTGAAGGCCCCAACAATCCGAGTTGATGTAATCCAGAGTATCCTTTGTTCTATGAACACCCTTTTGAAAATTGTTTCGCTGCATCTTTCCAGATACACAATTCTCACAAAAATTAAGGTCCTTGACCTTATGGCCACAAAGAAGACCATGATTTGCCAGTATTTGCACCCCTCTTGTGCTCATGTGCCCAACCCTAATATGCCACAACATTGTCATACCCTCCTTGACCACATCAAATGATGCAACCAAAACTAACCCATAAAGCATTCTACCTCGGAGGAAATATAAGGAGCCCCGCTTAATGCCTTTCAGAACCACTTAAAAACCTTTGCAAACACAAACTGCTCAACCCTTCCCTTGAAACTGTACCATTCGCTATCTAGCTGACTAAGAGAAATCAGATTTCTCATCATATATGGAACGTGTCTCACATCTTCAAAGTGCAAAACTTACTATCATGAATCCGTAGCTTGATATAGCGAATACCAATTACCTTTCAAGCAGCATTGTTGGCCATACGAATAATACCCCCATTCACCTGCCTATAAGTTGTAAACCACTCTCTAATCGGACTAATATGGTAAGAAGCTTCAGAGTCAAGAATCCACACATTTGACTATTGTGTAGATTCTTCTATTATTAGAACAAAATCCTTATCATAACCGCTACTGTCTACCATAGCAGCACCAGCAGCCTCAGAACGGGCAGGAGGTTCGCCTCGCTTCTTCCTAGGACAATCAGTCTTCCAATGTCCCTTCTCCTTGCAATAGTTACAAACACCCAGGTTTCAGACCCTTCTTGACATAAACTTTCTTCTTCTACTTACTGCTAGTACCCCTGCTGTCATCCGTAACTAAACCTGCCGACTGGTTATCTGTGCTATTATTACCACTTGTCTTTTGACGCAACTCTTTGATCTTGAGCGATGTTTTCACTTCCTCTAAAGTGATCGTCTATTTACCATTGATACTAGAGTCAACATAGTACCCATATGATAAAGACAATGAAACAAGAAGCATCAGTGCAACATTCTCTTCCTCTACCTTGGCATCTAAACGCAGTTCAAGTAACAAAGATGTGAATCTATCTAGGTGATCCATAATGGCATACCTTCCTTCATTCAAAATATAAATTTTGTTTAAGATACAACTTGTTGGTCAATGATTATGTCAAACATGTCTTCCAACGCAATCCACAAAACACCTCTGGAATCAGTATCTGCAATATCTGCTAGAATTTCATCATCTAGACACCTTATGATTTTTTAGTGCGTCTCATCATCTAGCGCGATCAGATATGATGCTTGCTTCTCAGCTGCCTTCTTGTCCTTCTCTGAATATTCTGTTGTTGCAGCTACAACAACACTTATGGGAACGACTTCTGTTTTCCTATTTGGATCCTTGCGACCCCTGATTGTAGCAGCCACTATAACACACAAACCATTGTCTCTCAACAGGACTTTCATCTTGTTGACAAATACTAAAACTATTATTCCCATTGAATTTGTCAATCAGTGACTCTATTCCCGATCCCATCCTCTTTTACAGCGGAATACTCCTAGACCTTTGTCAACCAATCATCTATGGTACCAATTTGTTAGAACATAGTCAATATGAGAAATCAAACATCAATCACACAACACAACGATATACATGGTTCATCAACTTGGCTACGTACACGGAAAGAGGGAGAGAATATTATTATCAATTGGAGAAATCACATATAACAATCTCTAATTATGTTGCATGAATTATTGATTACATTCTTCTGCACGGTCCTTTCCTTTACCTATCACGGCATGTCCGCTGTGCAATCTTCTGCACGCTCATGCCTTATACCCGATACAGTCGAGTCATGTCACTGCCTAAAGCCCCAAAATCCCATAATTTGCTTGTCTTGACCCATTATTAGGCATACCCAATCCTAAAAGGCATCAAATCGAACATGTCACAATTCTTATTTGCATATCTTCAGAGAAACGTTCAATGAGGCCACAAATTGTTAGTGTAAAACGCAGGTGATATCCTGAATGATTTTCCATATTCCAGATGATATCTCAAATGATTTGCTGTGCTGGAATTTATATAGTTGTACATTTCTTGATTATTTATTTGTGGACTAATTTTCTAATATAATCTGTATAGTATATGTTGTATGTCTATATTTCAGGTTGCAATATGATTGGCGAATGAGCTAGAAACGTGGATGAATTTGAAAAATAAATATTTATGCATAAATAACGTTTTATGCATAAACCGTTCCAAGAGCTTCTTTTTGTCAACAACATTAAAAACGTGGGAAGACTAATTCAAAGGAGTTGTTGCTGATTAAAAGAGTGTACAAGATGGAGAAAGCTTGGGAGTACAAGGCGTTGAAGCACGGTCTTGGAGAACAAGCATTCGGTTGCTATAATTGAGGAATGTGGGAGCATGAAGTGAGGATCAATCCCAACCACTTCCCGACTCTCCCTAAACGTCTAAGACAGCCCCAAGGCTATTTATTTGAGTAGCCTTCAAGTCATTGATGACTATAAGTATGCTTGGAAGGAGAACTTGAAGATATGCCAATTTTACACACCTTCAAAGCATAAGAGAGATAGAGTTCTTTGTTTGGTTCTTTTTATCCATCCTCCCTTGTAATTTCGCACTTGATTATATTGGTATCAAGTTGTGTGTTAGCTAGGATTGGATTCCGTTCTTTATCTCTTGTTTCGTAGAGCTTACTTTGTATTAGTCTTAGGGAACACATTTCGGCTTTGTGTAATTCTTTTTATAAAGTGATAAAGTCTTACCTAAGAGGCATCCTCAAGTTATATAATTTATATAACTTGAGAAAAACAATTTTGGTGTATTTATTCCGCTGCAATCTCTTTTACAAATTTGTTTTTATTTTCGAAGTGTGTGTGTGCTATCTCAAGTGCTATCGTTGGTGCTGTTATCACCTTGGATGACACTTGTGTTTCTGGCCGTGACAATTTCAATTGGTATCAGAGCAGGTCACTTGATGATACTAAGTGCTTGGTCTAGGTGTCATGACTTTTGATCCTTCAAATCCAAACCAAAAACGTCTTCCTGTTTTAGATGGTTCGAATTATGCATATTGGAAAATCCGTCTTTGCTCGCATATCAAATCAATTGATCTTCGAGCTTGGCGATCTGTAGTTAATGGATATACTCTTCCACTGTCACCTCCTGATGAGGATGGTGACATTCAGGTTAAATTTGAAGGCAAATTGACTAATGAAGAGATTGTCCTTGCTAACTACAATGAGAAAGCTCTTAATGTTATTTTTGAGTGGGCTGATATGCACATTTTTAAACTTGTTCAAAATAGTTCCACATCTAAGGAAGCTTGGGATATTTTACAAAGGTTTTGTGAAGGTGATTCTAATGTGCGTGAAAAAAAACTTAGAGGTCTTACTGACAAGTTTGAAAGGTTGAGAACGGGTGAAAATGATACAATTTCCTCTTATTTTGAAAAATTGTTTGACATGGCTAATGAGTGTCAACTTTTAGGTGAACCTTTTACAAATAAGGAATTGATTTCAAAGGCTATTAGAACTCTCCCTGAGCGTTTTAATATGAAGGTTTCATCTATATAATAGGCTCACAACCTTTCTACTATGGACATCAATTCCTTAATGAGCATTTAAAATTTTTTTGAGTCAAACCTTGCTGAGCAAAGTGAAGCTTCTAAAGGCAAGAGTGTTACTTTAAAAGTTCAATCCTTTAGTTTATCAACTGATGAGGATGACGAAATTTTTAAGGAATTAGGTGAAGATGCTAGTGTTGCCTTGCTTGCTTGGAAATATAATTCTATGTTACAAAAGTTTAACAGAGAAAATGTGCAGGTTAAGGCTAAAGATAAACAAGCAAAGGTGTACAATTCAATGTCGAAGAGGACATTTCCATCTATTCAAAAAGGTGGTCCCATAAGAAGAGCATCATCAGATCAATCTAGATCTGATCTGAAGTACCTTGAATCAATCCAATGTCACGCATGCTCTGGGTGGGGTCATTACTCTAACGAGTGTGCTAACACTCTAAGAAAGATGGGTAAGAACCTATGGTATCCCTCAGTGACAATGAAGATGAGGAGATCAATCAATCTAAAGATTCAGATCAAACAACGATGGTGGTCACAAATTGTGACTCAGACACTGACAGTGATACCTCAAGTGATATCCATGCTGGGATAGCACATGAGATATCATTCAGCAGGTATACCAATTTTAATTTAATAAATGTTGTTTGTTTTATGGGTTCTGTTAACATGGATACAGGTAGTTCACAAGTGGGTGAACAAAGTAAGGAGTTCAGCAAGAATGAACTCATTTTCGGTCTTAAGGACCTTTACAAAGATTTGCTTGACGAATGAAAGAAAGAGAACAAGAAGGTGGTGTCTCTGTCCATAGAAGTTCAAAATCTGACTGATGACTTGACTAGGTTGGAAGTTCAACTCACAAAGAAAGATGCGGAGCTGGAGAAAGTCAAGGCCAAGCTTACTCTAGTCGAGGCCACATTTAAGAAACTCAACACGGGTTCTTCCAAGCTGGATGAAATTCTTGGGTTGAGAAAATCACTCAAGGCAGGTATGGATTTTCAAGAGTCCTTAAATGCTATTACTTCTACTTTGGCTAATAAGGAAGATAAAATGTTTTTTGTTAAAGAAAGGCATAATGTTGAACTTTTGTCCTATGATAACATTTCTGACAAAGCAAAAGTATGTAACTACTGTTACTCTACTGGACATGTTAAAAATAATTGTAAAACTTTTTTAAAGAAACCGTCCAGTTCATTAATGCTACCTGAAGTGTTGCCTGGCACGTCAGATATCATTTGCAGTCAGAAGGGAAATGATCAAAGTAGAAAAGTATGGAAATCTAAGTCTAACCTGAGATGTGATGTTGTGTACACTGCCTTAAAAACTAATGTTGAAGGTTCATGATATTTTGATAGTGGTTGTTCACGTCACATGACTGGAACAAACATATTTTTAAAGGAATATGAACCTATTCAAGGTGGTAGTGTAACATATAGTGGTGGTGGTGGCAAGAGTAACATAGTAGGAAAAGGCATTTTAAATATACATGGATTTCCTGCTTTAAAAATGTTTTGCATGTTGATGGACTTGTAACTAATTTAATTAGCATTAGCCAACTTTGTGATGACAATCTTGAAGTGAAATTCAATAAAAACACTTGTGAAGTTTTTTATTGTACCAATAATTGTGTGATGTCTAGTACTATGTCAAGTAATAACTGTTATCTTATTGAGGATAAACAAGTGTGTCATTCTGTGAGAGTTGATGATACTACATTGTGGCATCAAAAGTTGGGTCATGTCCATTTTCGTAACATTGTGAAACTTCTTAAGGTTGAAGCTATAAGTGGTATTCCTAATCTGGACATAAGTAAGAAAATCATATGTGAAGATTATCTCAAAGGTAAACAGATACGTGTTGCTCATAGTGCTACCGAACATCATGAGGAGTACTCTGGAACAACTCATTGTTTTCAACTTTTACATATGGATTTAATGGGTCCAGTTGGGGTAGAAAGTTTAGGAGGTAAGATATATTCTTTTGTCATAGTAGATGATTTTTCTAGATTCACTTGGGTATATTTTTTGAAAGAAAAATATCAGAAACTTTTGAAAAGTTTAAGATCTTACATGCTAAAACATGTTTTGTGCTCTTGTCATGCGAATAAGGTCTGATCATGGAAAGGAGTTTGATAATTCTTTATTTTCAACTTTTTGTGAATTAAAAAGGATTAATCGTGAATTTTTGGCTCCTAAAACACCTCAACAAAATGGGGTGGCAGAAAGGAAAAATAGGACCTTGCTTGAAATGGCCAGTGTGATGTTGTTTTCAAAAAGGATTTCTAAAAGGTTTTGGGCTGAGACCTTAAACACGGCTTGTCACACGACCAATAGAGTGTTTCTAAGACCCGGTACAACTATGACACCATATGAAATTTGGGGATACCAAATGTTCATTATTTTTATATATTTGGGTGTGTGCATTTTGTTCTAAATGATCGGGATTACTTAGCTAAATTTGACTCTAAAAGTGATAAGGCAATATTTCTTGGATATGCTCAAAACAGTCGAGCATATAGGGTTTATAACCTTAGGTTAAAAACCATTCAAGAATCAGTTAACGTTGTTTTTGATGACTTAGCAAGGGTTACATGTGATGGAGTGCAGGAATCTCCATTGATATTGCCGGAAGAGCTGGAGGAACAAAGTAAAACAAGTGATACCATGGTCTTGACCGAGTGTTACCACTGAAGGGATAGCATCTCAGGTATCACCTGCCAGTCCAGCAACTGAAAATGATGAACAGGATGATGATAATACTGATGTGCATGGAGATTTAAGAAGGGATCCACCAGCTAGGATCAGAAGAGATCATCCCTCTTCTCAGATTATTGGAGAAGCAAATGAAGGGGTACGAACAAGGAACAATGAGCCTTTTAGTAACCGTGAAATGGTGAGGTATGTGTGCATGTCACCACATACCATAAGGTAAAATATTCCTGTTTTGTTTCCTCTTTAGAACCCAAAAATACTTCTGAAGATTTAAAAGATAATTTTTGGATACATGCCATGCAAGAGGAACTTGAACAAATTGCTCGTAACGAAGTTTGGTGTTTAGTACCACGTCCAATTAACACTAATGTAATTGGTACAAAATGGATTTTCAAAAATAAACACGGACGAGCAAGAAAATATTGTTCGGAACAAAGCCCGTCTAGTGGCTCAAGGTTACACACAAATTGAAGGTACTGACTTTGACGAGACCTTTGGTCCCGTAGCTTGAATTGAGTCCATAAGACTTCTCTTGGCAATAGCTTGTTATCTAAAAATTACCTTGTTTCAAATGAATGTTAAAGCTGCCTTTTTAAATGGTTATTTAAATGAAGAAATTTATGTTGAACAACCAAAAGGTTTTGAAGATCCTCATCAACCTAACCATGTATATAGACTTGATAAAGCCTTATATGGCTTGAAACAAGCTCCACGTGTGTGGTATGGTTGCTTAACCTCTTTCTTACTTGAGTATGGTTTTACAAGAGGTGAAGCGGATAGGACTTTATTTATTCTAAGACATGAAAAAGAAATAGTCATTGTTCAAATATATGTTGATGACATAATCTATGGCTCTACTTCTCAAACTTGTCTAAAAGATTTTGTAGAGGCTCTGATGTCAACATTCGAAATGAGCATGATTGGCGAGTTAACATTCTTTTTAGGCTTGCAGGTGAAACAATCAAGTGAAGGGATATTTATCTCACAAAGCAAGTATGTAAAAAGCTTAGTGAAACGGTTTGGGTTGGAGGGGGCAAAAAGCTTTAAGATTCCTATGTGTTCTTCTCTTAAACTTGGTAGAGACCAAGTAGGTGAGGATGTTGATCCTAATTTATATCGTTTCATGATAGGTAGTCTTCTCTATCTCACTTCTAGTCGTCCTGATATCATGTTTAGCGTGTGCGACTGTGCACGTTATCAAGCCAATCCTAAAGATCACGCAAAACCATCTTCTTCATCACCACCACCACCTATTACCCCTCCTCCGATCAATTTCAAAACCCCCTTCTTCATCAAAACCCTAACCCTAATCCCAATTCCAACCAACACCTCACTTTCTTCATCACCGAGGTCCACCGTTTTCATAACCCTACCAGACCTTTCCATAGCAGTTTCCACCAACCCATCTTCCTCAATCGCGCCGACGTGTAGAAGCCCCACTTGCAGACGAAGGGGAGGAGGTGTGTTGTCGGAGTTGGGGAAGGGTTGATAGGGGTGGAAGACGCCGGCCACTGTGTGGGTGGGATGGGGTCAGATGGATTGAAGGGGACGAGAGGTCGCCTGGAATGCAGGGAGGGCGAGTCGTCGAAATGCGGGAAGAGAGAGAGAGAGAGAGAGAAAGTGAGGTAAGGAGAGAGAGAGAGAGAGAGAGAAAGTCATCTTTTTTATTTGGTATTAAAAAAATTTCATTTAACCTCCATATTTATAAAATATGCCATTTAACCACTTAAAAGTTAGTGCCAATTCAATTTAGTCCAGCACATGCGTGTCACATGTCACTTAACTGACTTTTCTAACAAAATCCGTCAAAAAGTCCTTAATTGACGAAAAGTTTAGATATTGAGCCCTGATTTGACGAAAATTAGATATGGGGCCCCTAACCGACACTACCCCCTATACTTCAGGCCCTAAATCGTCATTTGCCCTTTTTAGTTGCTTTATTACTTAAATTGAACAATGAGACCACTTATCATCTTCAAAACAAAAATTTCATACTCACTTTCTCTATCCTATTTTACTTTTCATACTCATAATATTTATTTTATTTTAATTCTCGTGACAAGTCAAACTAAGAATATTAAATCGGGACGGAGGGAGTACATTTTTACCAAAAATGTTCTATTAAAAAAATACATTTTCCAAAATTAAATATTAAATCATGGAAAGGAGTTTGATAATTCTTTATTTTCAACTTTTTGTGAATTAAAAAGGATTAATCGTTAATTTTTGGCTCCTAAAACACCTCAACAAAATGGGGTGGCAGAAAGGAAAAATAGGACCTTGCTTGAAATGGCCAGTGTGATGTTGTTTTCAAAAAGGATTTCTAAAAGGTTTTGGGCTGAGACCTTAAACACGGCTTGTCACATGACCAATAGAGTGTTTCTAAGACCCGGTACAACTATGACACCATATGAAATTTGGGGATACCAAATGTTCATTATTTTTATATATTTGGGTGTGTGCATTTTGTTCTAAATGATCGGGATTACTTAGCTAAATTTGACTCTAAAAGTGATAAGGCAATATTTCTTGGATATGCTCAAAACAGTCGAGCATATAGGGTTTATAACCTTAGGTTAAAAACCATTCAAGAATCAGTTAACGTTGTTTTTGATGACTTAGCAAGGGTTACATGTGATGGAGTGCAGGAATCTCCATTGATATTGCCGGAAGAGCTGGAGGAACAAAGTAAAACAAGTGATACCACGGGTGCTGACCAGAGTGTTACCACTGAAGGGATAGCATCTCAGGTATCACCTGCCAGTCCAGCAACTGAAAATGATGAACAGGATGATGATAATACTGATGTGCATGAAGATTTAAGAAGGGATCCACCAGCTAGGATCAGAAGAGATCATCCTTCTTCTCAGATTACTAGAGAAGCAAATGAAGGGGTACGAACAAGGAACAATGAGCCTTTTAGTAACCGTGAAATGGTGAGGTATGTGTGCATGTCCACCACATACCATAAGGTAAAATATTCCTGTTTTGTTTCCTTTTTAGAACTCAAAAATACTTCTGAAGATTTAAAAGATAATTTTTGGATACATGTCATGCAAGAGGAACTTGAACAAATTGCTCGTAACGAAGTTTGGTGTTTAGTACCACGTCCAATTAACACTAATGTAATTGGTACAAAATGGATTTTCAAAAATAAACACGGACGAGCAAGGAAATATTGTTCGGAACAAAGCCCGTCTAGTGGCTCAAGGTTACACACAAATTGAAGGTACTGACTTTGACGAGACCTTTGGTCCCATAGCTCGAATTGAGTCCATAAAACTTCTCTTGGCAATAGCTTGTTATCTAAAAATTACCTTGTTTCAAATTAATGTTAAAGCTGCCTTTTTAAATGGTTATTTAAATGAAGAAATTTATGTTGAACAACCAAAAGGTTTTGAAGATCCTCATCAACCTAACCATGTATATAGACTTGATAAAGCCTTATATGGCTTGAAACAAGCTCCACGTGTGTGGTATGGTTGCTTAACCTCTTTCTTACTTGAGTATGGTTTTACAAGAGGTGAAGCGGATAGGACTTTATTTATTCTAAGACATGAAAAAGAAATAGTCATTGTTCAAATATATGTTGATGACATAATCTATGGCTCTACTTCTCAAACTTGTCTAAAAGATTTTGTAGAGGCTCTGACGTCAATATTCGAAATGAGCATGATTGGTGAGTTAACATTCTTTTTAGGCTTGCAGGTGAAACAATCAAGTGAAGGGATATTTATCTCACAAAGCAAGTATGCAAAAAGCTTAGTGAAACGGTTTGGGTTGGAGGGGGCAAAAATCTCTAAGATTCCTATGTGTTCTTCTCTTAAACTTGGTAGAGGCCAAGTAGGTGAGGATGTTGATCCTAATTTATATCGTTTCATGATAGGTAGTCTTCTGTATCTCACTTCTAGTCGTCCTGATATCATGTTTAGCGTGTGCGTCTGTGCACGTTATCAAGCCAATCCTAAAGTCTCCCACCTTAATTCTGTCAAAAAATTAATTAAATATGTTTCGGGAACAAGTGAATTAGGGATTTGATTTAGTAAGGATACAAACACCAATTTGGTAGGCTTTAGTGATTCGGATTAGGCGGGGGATATGGATGATAGGAAGAGTACTAGTGGGGGGTGTTTTTACTTGGGTAATAATTTAGTTTCATGGTACTGTCGTAAACAAAACTGTGTCTCTCTTTCCACGGCTGAATCTGAGTATGTTGCAGATGGTAGTTGTTGCTCACAACTTATTTGGCTAAAACATATGCTAGATGATTATGGCCTAGAGAGTAATTCTTTGACCATGTATTGTGATAACTCGAGTGCCATCAACATTTCAAAAAACCCTGTTCAGCATTCCCGTACTAAGAACATAGATATACGTCATCATTTTCTTAGAGATATGGTAGATAAAGACCTAATTAATATTGATCATATTGATGCTAAATATCAATTGGCTGACATCTTTACCAATACCTTAGACCACGAGAGATTTTCTAGCTTGAAAAGATCTCTTGGTCTTTGTAATATCTGAGTCTGTTTGTCAGTGCTACCCCAGGTGATGTTATCACTCAGGGTAACACTTGTATATTAGTGTAATTTTTTTTTTTGTATATTTAAAAAAATTGCTTTTATATTCTTTAAATCTGGTCAGCTTAGTTCTGACCGTGGCACATGCTGACCTTTTTGTTATGGTAGGTTATCACCTAGGTTAACATGTTTTGATATCATTCCCTTTCATGTGCTTAAAGTGACGAAGTCACTAATGATTTTATGAGATAAATAAAAGGCAAAGAGGCAATTATTTTTCATACTATTCTCTCGAGCTCGAGGCACGGCGTTCGCTGCGACGATGTACTCTTGCCAATGAGAATGTATGAGGTGATCTATGCTTAATATAAGGGACATGGAGTTCGCTATTACAGTGTACCCTACTTGAAAGACATAAATCACTTTATCTTTACACTTGAAATAAAACTCGGGGCACGGAGCTCGTTACTACGATGCTTCCTTGTTTAAAGAAGTGTATTGATCTTTTATAGCAATCAATGTACTTTAAAATATTAGGCTTATTATGCCTGAAGTGCTTGAAAATGGCTTGTTATGCCTAAATTGCTTAAAAGTTGCTAAGCTTGTTATGCCTCAAGTGCTTGAAAATGAATATATTTATCAAGGGATGTTTATCTTATATGTTACTCTATGTGTTACCATCATTGTCTTAACACATTAATGTGTGCTATATTAGTTTTTTTATTTCTTTATTTTCGAAATTTGTTGATTAATTTTTTTAAATTTGAAAGTCTTTTTAACTAAAGAATTTACGATTTTGAAAACGTCTTCAACAAGTTTCTTTTATCTTGGTAAACTTGGTTGAGTAACTAACCCATATTTGTTTTGATTTTGTGCTCGTAATTCTCGTGTAAGGTTACAATATTTTGTTTACTCTTTTTTATTTTTTTCGTTATACTTAAAAAAAAATTAATTGATTTTTTGTTAACAGGCGTGTAGTTGTTTGGTTGTTGGGATTTATTAAAACGAGTGGTTAAGGTTAATTAGGAGAGTTTAATGGTAGGGGTATTGAGAGGGTTTATAGGGTTTGAGATGGGATATGTTTTAACATGTCAAATCAACTTAAAATCATTGTTCCCTATCCACTTCTTCCTCTTTACTCTCCCTATTTTCTCACTAAATTCCTCTTATCTCTCTAATCGTCTCTCTCTCCTCATTTTAAAACCTCCCTTTCAGCGTCTTCTCTCTCTCGCTTTCTGGTAAAAAATACGTTCCAAAATTCCAAAAAATTACCATGGCATCTCCTTCCAAAACATCAACCGAACCATCATTCACCGACCAAATGAACATTTCGCCTAGCATTGCACCCAGTGCAGCTTCTCGTGTAGCCATGTATGCTTCACCCATGATTACACCCGCTTCTTCTCCTCCCATAATGGTCGTAGTTCCAGCTGATGCCCCTGTTTCTTTGTTTGATCAAGGCATTCTCAAAGTTACTCTCATCCCAGCCGAACCAAAAGAGAAGAGGAAAAGAAAAGCTCCCTCATCCAAATTGTCTCCTCAAGTAGCAAAGAGGAGGTCCTCCAACCGAATTAGGTCAATCAGGTCCAAGGCTACATCAAATACCACCTCTAATCCGGTTGAAGTTTCAGAAAGTTCCTTGGAAACGTCTTCTCCTCATGTGAGTGACGAGAATTTTAATGTCAACAAAGAGAAGGAACCTTTTGAGGACTCGTTTAATGCATGGGTGGATGCTGAAGAAGAGGAAACTCTGTCTGAATTTCAAAAGAAAAAGGCCAAAGGCAAGGGTTCAGTGAGTGCTACCAAGGGTGCTACCAAAAGCAGGATATCATCTGAGGTAACACCTACCCCCTCTTCTGTTCCTTCGAAATCTTTTCCTAGTGATAATGAGCTATCTAGTGATGAGTTTATTAGGGATGTAGAGGATAATGCTTTTTCTAAACCTTTTCTTACTTAAGAATTTTATAAGAAAGAAAACATGGAGTTTTGGCTTAACAATTTAAGTAAGAAATTGTTAAAAGAAAAGCATATTGATGAGGACCAACTGAAAAAGGAAGGGATGGTTCAGTTTTTAAAGGAGAGAAATTTCTTTAAGACAAACAATCAAACTTCTGTTTTTGTTGAGAGTGTTGTGAGAAACTTCTTTCCAAACCTACATGCTCATTTGGATAATGAGGGGTCAGAGAAATATGAGAAATTTTTTGTGAGGGGTAAGGTGTATTCTTTTACTCCCGCCATCATTAACAAAGTTCTAGGCCTCCCAAATTTAGATGACGAGAGCATTCGGGTTAATAGAGATGAAATGGTTAAGTTTCTCACCCACAACAAGCTCTAATCCTGGCCTTTGAAGAAAAAGCTTCATGCTTCTAGACTTACCTCTTTGTTCTCTGTATTGCATAAGCTCTGGATTTTTAATTGGCTCCCTACCACTAATGAACCTATAGTGACCTTGGAGCATGCAAATATGCTTTACATATTGGGTAAAAATTATACGATTAACTTTGGAATATTAGTGTTCAAACACTTAGCTTCGTGGGGTAGAAAGAAAGAAATGAACATTACCTTTTTCCCCTATCCTTCTTTGATCTACAAAGTTTTAATTTTTCAATCCTTGCCTATTGAAGCCTCTGATGCTTTCACTTCTGAACCTGAGTATTATACCATTGATCCTCAATTGAAAAAAGGCAACAGGTATACAGAAGACCTTCCATGGAAAAAAATTGATGAAACTGTTGGTTCTGCTTCTGTTCTTCCTGGTAATATCTCACATGATATCCCAAGTGCTTCCACAGGTGTTGCCCCTGATACTTTTGCAGGAACTGATGCTGCAAGTATCCTGTCCAATGTTTTCAATCTTCTGGGCAACACTTCTCCATCAATCCCAATGACTACTGTTTTGAATTTCTTGCACAAGTAGTCAAGTGCAATTGGAGAACTAGTAGATGGGTGGGTCAAGCTTAAGCAGGCAACTGATAAATTTATTGATGAAATTTCTTCCCAAACAAACAGGGGGAGGATGTGCTGCTGCTACAGCTTCTGGAGCTGGTGCTACTACAGGTGCTACCACCAGTGCTGGCCCAAGTGATGGTGGAGGTAATAGGGATGGAGATCAGGAGGAGGAAGAAGAAGAGGAGTTTGAAGAAGAAAAAAGCTAAATACCTGAAGGTTGTTGAACCTGAAGGTTGATGTTGCCACTACTGTGTTGGTAGATTTGATTTGGTGTCCTAAACAATTTATTTTTACTTGGTGATGTGGTTTTCTAAACAATTTACTTTTTATTTTGTATATGTTGGTTGTAAAAACACTTTAGATGGTCTGTTTTTAAAAACATTATTCTGTTAGGTAGTTTTTGCTTGGATGATATTTTGGCACAATGGTTTATGATTTTTATTTTTACCTTAGTTTATTCGAAAACTTTTTAAAGTTTGAAATAAAATTAGTTTCTTTTGATAAATCATTGTTTAGATTGGCTCCTTGATTAAGGGGGAGTTAATTTTCGTGGAGATGTTATAGTCTGTTTCTATGCTATGTTTATCATGTTTTGTACTGACAAATTGCAGGTAAACAGTAGATTAGGTTTGAGAAGAAATATCCAACTAAGGGGAAGATTGTTAGTGTAAAACGCAAGTGATATCTTGAATGATTTTACAGATTTCAGATGATATCTCATATGATTTTCTGTGCTGGAATATATATAGTTGTACATTTCTTGATTATTTATTTGTGGACTAATGTGCTAATATAATCTCTATAGTATATGTTGTATGTCCATATTTCAGGTAGCAATATGATTGGAGAATGAGCTAGAAACGTGGAGAAATTTGAAAAAGAAAGATTTATGCATAAATAACGTTTTATGCATAAACCGTTGCAAGAGCTTCTTTGTGACAACAACATTAAAAACGTGGGAAGACTAATTCAAAGAAGTTGTTGCTGATTCAAAGAGTGTACAAGATGGAGAAAGTTTGGGAGTACAAGGCGTAAAAGCACGATCTTGGAGAACAAGCATTCGGTTGCTATAATTGAGGAATGTGGGCGCATGAAGTGATGATCAATCCCAACCACTTCTCCACTCTCCCTCAACGTCCAAGACAGCCCCAAGGCTGTTTATTTGAGTAGCCTTCAAGTCATTGAAGACTATAAATATGCTTGAAAGGAGAACTTGAAGATATGCCAATTTTACACACCTTCAAGGCATAAGAGAGAAAGAGTTCTTTCTTTGGTTCTTTTTATCCACCCCCTTGTAATTTCGCACTTGATTACATTGGTATCAAGTTGTGGGTTGGCTAGGATTGAATTCCGTTCTTTATCTCTTGTTTCATAGAGCTTACTTTGTATTAGTCTTAGGAAACACATTTCGGCTTGTGTAATTCTTTTTATAAAGTGATAAAGTCTTGCCTAAGAGGCATCCTCAAGTTATATAATTTATATAACTTGATAAAAATTCTACCGCACGACATGCCCAATAGATTAAAGGGAAAATTTTACCGCACGGCAATTAGGCCGGCATTGCTTTACGGCACCGAATGTTGGGCCGTGAAACAGTGTCACGTGCATAAGATGAATGTGGCGGAGATGCGTATGCTTCGATGGATGTGCGGTCATACAAGAAAGGATCGGTTGGGGAATGAGGTGATCAGAGGTAAAGTAGGAGTTGCGCCCATTGAGGATAAAATGAGGAAAAATCGTCTACGGTGGTTTGGACATGTGAGAAGGAGACCGAGTGATGCACCGGTTAGGAGGTCGGAACAGTGGAGAAATGATAAAATGGCGAGGGGTAGGGGAAGATCCAAACAAACTTGGATTAGAGTAATTGAAAATGATATGAATTTAATTGGAGTGGATGAAAGTATGGTGTTGAAGAGGCCGGAGTGGAGGGCAAAAATCCATGTGGGGGGTTGATTTTTTTATTTTTTATTATATATATATATATATATATATATATATATATATATATATATATTTTTATTTTTATTTTTTTAATTTTTTTTAATTTAATTTTTTTATTTATTTTTTTTCACGATAACATATAAGGATTCATGTTAGCCGACCCCAAATTATTTTGGGACTAAGGCTTTGTTGTTGTTGTGATAAAAATAATTTTGATGTATTTATTCCGCTGCAATCTCTTTTACAAAATTATTTTTATTTTCGAAGTGTGTGTATGATATCTTAAGTGCTATCGTTGGTGCTGTTATCACCTTGGATATCACTTGTGTTTCTGGCCGTGACAATTTCATAAATGATCAAACATTTAACCGAACATCTGTAGTTTCGAACCTCATGTTTCAACCACGGCCGAACCTGATCTGGTCCAAACTGGTGAGACGTGTGCTCGGCCATTGGACATGGCAGACTTGTTGAACATCTACAATGCCCCAAGATGTAAATAAATCAGATTTGGCGGACCAAACGAATGGGATGGGGCTTCGCTTGGCCATATTGAATTACTAGTAAAAGTCCGTGTTCGAGGACACATTTTTTTTTTAATTAAGCCTGTGTCTGAGGACACGTTTTTTTTTATTTAATTTTTTTTAAGGGCAAAATGGGAAAGGGACAATTTAGTGAAGATAAAATGGGAAATTTGCCACTTAAAACTGTTCATTGTACTGTAATAAATACAAGTTCCCATTTACTCCCTCCGTCCCATTACAAGCCACACACTTTCCTTTTTGGGCGTCCCACTACAAACCACACACTTTCTAAAAAGGAAAGCTTTTATCACTATTCCTTCCACTCATTCTCTCTCCTACATTATTTTAATACTCACAACACCATTATAATTTACTATTCCCTTCACTCATTCTCTCTCATATTTTACTTTTACACTCACAACATTTATAAAATTATTTTTTTTCTTAATCTACGCATAAATAGTAAGTGTGTTGCTACTAATGAGACGGAGGAAGTATACTATAGATAAAGGCCCATTTTTTTTTTTTTTTTTTTTTGATTACCCAGTTCCTCCCTACTCACGGATCAATCCCTGACCACTGGCGCACCGACCCTCGCAGCGCTGAGATAAATCGCGGTATATGCCTGACACTACAGAGGATGGGAGGAGAGAGAAACAATCCAAACAGGAAGACCTTTTTCTTTCTTTCAAAAATCAAAATTCAAAATTCAAATATAAAGAGTACTCAAGTTGGAGCTCACAAACGAACACCTCCCACTATCCGCCCAATTTGCCCGCCGCCAATCAATTGGCGGGAAAACCCCTGAAAATATATCCGCTCCGAAGAGGGAAATCCTAATTCCAAAATTTTTGAAGTTCAAAAACACGCACAAAAACACACATTCAGTTGTCAGGCTATTAATACAGTTCATTGTGCATAGCCCATTTTCTCTGCCTTAAAACTGTTCGACGAAAGTCCTCAGTGAAGATCGACATCTGCTAGATTTTCAATTTAGTACCCAGAAAATGTATGTGGTGAAGAGAGATGGGCGTCAGGAAACTGTTCATTTCGACAAGATTACGGCGAGATTGAAGAAGCTGAGTTATGGGCTTAGCATCGATCATTGTGACCCTGTTCTTGTGGCTCAGAAGGTCTGTGCTGGTGTCTACAAAGGCGTCACCACTAGTCAACTCGATGAATTGGCTGCTGAAACTGCCGCTGCCATGACCGCCAATCACCCTGATTATGCATCTGTGAGCTACCCTCTCTCTCACTCTTTTCCTCGAGTTTGGTTATGGTTTGTCCAATTGATGCTACTGGTTTGACTTTTAGATGTGGGTATTTAGTTTATTGTCGATTCATTGTTATAGATATATTGATCCTTTTTTTGGGGTGAATCTTTGGTTCAGTGTCTATTTTTTAAGAGATTTGTGTCCGTTGCGTAATTCTCTTCTGATTTTTTCCAACAATACTGATTTTTCATTTGATTTTTGGTCATGCTTCAAATTTATTTGTAGTCTCTAATTGGGGTAGCTTTTATTACACCACTGTTCATTTTGAATATGTTTGAAGATCTTATGTCATTGGTTCTATTTTTGTAAATTGGTCCATGTGCTTCAATATTGGCAAGTCTTAGGTTGTGCCATCTGTTCTGCAGACCTTTTGGTAGATGCTTGGCTTAGGGCTTTATTGATGGGGTTTAGTTGATTTGACTTAGTCTTGTTGTTTGGGTGGATTAAGGGTCCGCTCCCGAGTTTTTAACTGCGAGGAAAGAAAGTGAAGTGAAGGGAGGGGAAGGGAAGGGAGGGGGAGGAAATGGCGTTAACATTCATTTCCTCCCAATCCGCTCTCTCACGGGGTGATTGAAAGGGAAGGAAATGAGGCCTCCATTTCCTTCCCTTTCCTCGCTCAAAAAACTCAGGAGCATGGCCATGGAGGAAATGAGCTCCCATTTCCTCCCTTTTCCTTCACTTTCCCTGCAAAATCAAACTCGGGAGCGGACCCTAATAGCTGATGATGATTGCAATATTCTGACATAGGATTTCTTTTATTTTGGTTTTCTGCAGTTGGCTGCAAGGATTGTTGTTTCAAATCTGCATAAGAACACCAAAAAGTCTTTCTCAGAAACGTAAGTGATATACTTTTACGTGTACAGTTTCTACTATCCCAATTTGGCTGCAGAAAACCAATAGGTTAACAATCTCTTTTGTTGCTGCAGGGTCAAAAAAATGTACTACCATGTTAATGAGAAATCTGGGCAAAAGGCTCCTCTTGTTGCTGATGATGTTTATGAAATAATTATGAAGGTACACTCCTATGGTGTATTGGGTTTGAAGTAAACTCTCCCCTTTTTGGTATTTGCATAGGCTCCTAAATGATATTCTGCTTAAGACAGTATATAAGGTGCATGGTTGGTGTGTTATCATCTAATAATAATAGGCATGGAAACATTGTATATATTTTGACATGTAATGAATTGGTTTTATTGCCACCACCACATGTGTTGGTGATCTAGCTATGACTTTGGACTTCAAACATTCAGACTACTTCATTGGTGAAGTGCAGATGCCTATTTAACTTACTTTCCAATTGGTAAAAAAAAGGAGATTATGTAGGGTAAGGTTTGCCTATATATAAACCTTGTGGTGGTGAACTTCCCCGGACCCTTGCTATACGGGATACTTTTTGTGCCTTGCTGTTTTTTTTTTTTTTTAATGCTTGTATGTCAATATGCACATTCTGCGTACATAAATTATTTCTAATTGTATGTATATGTGTTTACTTGTATAGATCCAAATTTACTTGTCGTGAAAGTGAATGAAATCTCACTCGTTTGGCCACAATGTTTTGTTTTCAGAATGCTGCTCGGTTGGACAGTGAGATAATATACGATCGTGACTTTGACTATGATTACTTTGGTTTTAAGACCCTAGAAAGGTCTTATCTTTTGAGGGTCCAAGGGAAGGTTGTTGAAAGACCACAACATATGTTGATGAGGGTTGCTGTTGGGATTCATATGCATGATATAGATTCTGTTATCAAGACATACCACTTGATGTCCCAGCGTTGGTTCACTCATGCCTCACCCACCCTTTTCAATGCAGGAACACCAAGGCCTCAAGTATGTAAATTCATTACATTGATTTGAGGATGATTAAAACTGATCGATCATTTGCCACATTTATTTCCTTTCCTTTAGGGTATAAAATTTTATTAATTACTCAACCCCCGCTTGGCGGGGAGCGCTTGGCGCACAGGGGTTTGCCCTTTTGCCCACTCACAAGGGTTTGCTTTGCAGTTAAGCAGCTGCTTCTTGGTGTGCATGAAAGAGGATAGCATTGAAGGCATATATGATACTCTGAAGGAGTGTGCAGTAATAAGCAAATCTGCTGGAGGGATTGGTGTTTCTGTTCATAACATTCGTGCCACTGGCAGTTATATCCGCGGAACAAATGGGACATCCAATGGCATTATTCCAATGCTTCGTGTCTTCAATGATACTGCACGTTATGTTGATCAAGGGGGTGGCAAGAGGAAGGGTAAGTCATTGGCCTATATTTCTATATTTCTTAGGCTCCAATTCATGGTTATATCTTAGTTTCATTTATTATGTTGCACTCAGGTGCTTTTGCTGTGTATCTGGAGCCATGGCATGCTGATATCTTTGAATTTTTGGATTTGAGGAAAAACCATGGAAAGGTAATAGTTCATGGATTTACGGGTCCGCTCCCGAGTTTTAGAAGGAGAGAAGAGAAAGGAAGAGGATAGAAGAGAAGGGAAAATAAGAGAAAGGAAGAGAATTCAATATCTCCTATAATGCTCCCGAGTTTAGGAAGAAAAAAGATTTAAATTACATTTGTACCCTTAATGAAAGAAGGAAGGAGTTATATTTGAGGGGTAAAGTTGGCACTTCAAAAAATTACTTAATGAAATTTTCCTTCCTTCCACTTCCTCCCACTTTTGGGAGGATTGTGGAGGAGGGAATATTTTAAAAAATTTCCCCCCTCTTCCTTTCTCTTCCTTCCTTATAAAACTCGGGAGCAAACCTTTCAAGGAAAATATACTTACACTTCCTTCCATTTCTTTTTTTGTTTTCTCCCTTTTGAAACTCGGGAGCACACCCTACATCTCGGCCTTTTCCCCTTTTCTTGATTTTACCCAAGTGTCTTTGTCGTGATTGTGATTAAATCTGGTAAAGGATGTTAGAAACTGATTTTGGTATCTTAGTCTATTGCAAACCACACCTATGATCTTCTTTGTGCATAACTTGTTACAGGAAGAGCAGCGAGCTCGAGATCTGTTTTATGCTCTTTGGGTACCTGATCTATTTATGGAAAGAGTCCAGAGCAATGGGCAATGGTCCTTGTTTTGTCCAAATGAGGCTCCAGGTTTGGCTGATTGTTGGGGCAAAGAGTTTGAGAACCTCTACACTCAGTACGAAAGACAGGTACTCTAGTCTGATATTCATGATTTGTTCTCCCTTCTATCTAAAATAAGTACTACATATTCCCTTTTGGGGTGCTTTGAACAGTTTCAGCGAGATATCGGCTGCTCCTCTAAGACCACATGTCCTTTTTGGGACAACCACCAATAACTGCTATGTGTCGCTGATTTAATCCCAACTGATTGTTGTCCTAAAAATGCCTCTTGGCCATCATTGTGATTGATGGCTGCGGAGCAACTGATCTCACATTCATCTGTTTCAAAACCATCCAAAATAAGTGACCACTTTGTTTTTTTGGAATGCTGGATTCACAAGTTTTCTAGGGGGCCACACATTAAACATTTGCATCCACTAGTTTTTGAATTTTAATATGGTCAAATTGGTTTTCTTTGAAATGTGTGCCAAGTTATTGTTTTTTATATATCAGGAGTATTTATTCATTACATATTTTTTAGTTCAAAAGGAGCTACTTTTAATTGGCTGTTAATTCACATTTTCTTTTATGTAATTAGGGTAAGGCTAAAAAGGTTGTCCAGGCACAGAATCTCTGGTTTGAAGTACTCAAATCCCAGATAGAAACTGGCACTCCTTATATGCTATTCAAGGTAATGTGCATATAAATGTTCACTTATTTTTATTCTTTTCTATGGGGTTCTTGATACCATTTTATCTTTTTTTTTTTTTTTTTTTTTTTTTAAATAACCAATGTGTAATTCTATCTTTTAAGGATTCTTGTAATAGAAAAAGCAACCAGCAGAATCTTGGTACCATCAAGTCTTCTAACTTGTGTACTGAGATTATTGAGTACACAAGTCCAACAGAAACTGCTGTGTGCAACCTGGCATCAATTGCTCTGCCACGATATGTTAGAGAAAAGGTCAGTTTTCATTTATATTCATGTTTGCAGAATTTTCTTTTCTCTCCTTTTCTTGTCTTTAACCGGCATTGTGTATCTGCTTTTGCAGGGAGTTCCTGCAGAATCTCAATCATCAAAGCTTGTTGGCAGTAGAGGTTCTAGCAACCGTTACTTTGATTTTGACAAACTAGCAGAGGTTTGTACTATTAAATGCATCATTTTTCGTAAGATACTTAATTTTTCTCCCAAGTTTAGAAATAGTGGTTTCTTCAAAGTTACACTATAATATTGAGGTATAATCTCAAATTGTGTTTGCCTTGTTATCTGTGCAGGTTACATCAATAGTTACCACAAATCTTAACAAAATTATTGATGTTAATTATTACCCTGTTGAAACTGCAAAGCGCTCAAATTTACGACACAGGCCAATTGGTATTGGGGTCCAGGGCCTTGCAGATACTTTCATATTGCTTGGGATGGCCTTTGATTCACCAGAGGTAAACTCCACTTTCAGATTAGTTCATGTTGCCAAATTTGATTGGACCCCTTTTGTCTGAATTATCTTTTTTATTGAGTTGCAGGCGCAACAGTTAAATAAAGACATTTTTGAAACCATTTATTACCATGCCCTGAAAGCATCTTCTGAGCTGGCTTCAAAAGAAGGCACCTATGAGACATATAATGGAAGTCCAGTGAGCAAGGTATGTAGTATGGGGATGGTACACTTGCCCATGTTGACTATACTCCCTTTGCCCCATAATAAATGTCACCCTTTCTTTTAGTCCTCCCCATAACAAATGTCACCCTTTCTTTTAGTCTGCCCCATAATAAATGTCACCTTTCTAAATAAGGAAACAATGTTAGTGTGTTTTTACCATTGTACAATCACTATACAAACAGGTAAAGCGTCAAATTAACATCTCATCCGTTACATGTAGGGAATTCTTCAACCAGACATGTGGGGGGTAACACCTTCAAATATGTGGGACTGGAGTACTCTTCGGCAAATGATAGCCCAAAATGGAGTAAGAAATTCACTTCTTGTAGCACCAATGCCTACTGCTTCAACAAGCCAGATTCTTGGAAATAATGAGTGCTTCGAGCCATATACCTCCAATATATACAGTCGTAGAGTTTTGAGGTTTGTTTGCAGCTAAAATGATATGATTTCCGAAGTATCACCTGGCTTTGCTGTCAAAGATTCTTACTATTACTTTAATTTTCAGTGGGGAATTTGTTGTGGTCAACAAGCACCTCCTACATGACTTAACTGAAATGGGCCTGTGGTCTCCCACTCTTAAGAACCAGATAATCTATGAGGATGGCTCTGTTAAAAAAATTTCCGAGATTCCTGAAGACCTCAAAGCTATTTACATGTACGGAGCTGAGATATTAATAAAAGTTCCAATATCTCTTTGTTATATTATTATCTATATTTCCAATTTCCGGTCCCTTAAAAAGTTTTTATGTATTCAGGACTGTTTGGGAGATCAAGCAAAAAACGTTGGTAGATATGGCTGTTGATCGAGGATGCTACATTGACCAGAGTCAGAGTCTTAATATACACATGGACCAGCCCAATTTTGGAAAACTTACTTCCCTGCATTTTCATGCATGGTCCAAGGTATACCTTGCTTTTAACATAGTTGTTGATTTTATAGATTTCAATTAGAAAAGCTTTACTGTTTCCTTGATTTTTGTTGTCAATGTTTCTCATTTGCACTTCACTTTGTTTATGGACAAAAGGGTTTGAAGACAGGGATGTATTATCTGAGATCACGAGCTGCAGCTGATGCAATCAAGTTCACTGTTGATACTTCCATTCTTAAGGTTAACACTGCTTCCCTTCACTATAACCTCACTGTTTGGGAATTGCCATTTCAGTACCATAAAATTCTTAAAAAGGGCACTAAAATATTTTTTTTTGGGTCAATCTTGACCCCTTAATTTTAAGTAAGATTTGTACTATGAAATCATCTTGACTCCCTTTTATGCCAAATTTCTACTCCCTCCGTCCCAGCTCAGTGTACACTTATTTCCCTTTTGGTCCGTCCCAGCTCAGTGTGAACTACCATAAATGGTATGTCCTTTAATATTTTATATTCTGTTCTCTCTACTCCACCCACTCATTAACTCCACTCATTTTTCACCATACAATTTATTCAACCAACCTACTATTTACTCCACTCATTCCCTCTCTTCATTTTCTACCACACATTTTCATTATCTTAATAATATTTCTTAATTGACGTGCCTTGGTCAATGGTTCACAGTTGGGTGGGACGGAGGGAGTATATGATAAGTGTAGTTTTTATCCCCAAGCAATCTTGACTCCCTTGGCAGGTTTTTATAGGCTTCACCACTGCAAAGGGTTCTGTTTTTATTTTACTCTGTATTTTTTATGGTGTCATTCTAAAACCTACCATGAACTGAATGCAAGCAGGAAAATACAAAGGTAGAGGAAGATGATAACACGAAAATGTCGCAAATGGTTTGCTCGTTAACAAACAGGGAGGATTGTATGGCATGTGGGAGTTAGAAAGCAGAGGCTTTCAAGGATACGTATTTTACAGGTCAAGGAGGCTTATGGTAATGATGCAGTTAGGAAAGAAATTGATATTTTTCGATAGCTTTCTAATGTGATTATATGTTTGATGGTGAAGTTTGAATGGCTTCTAAATGTTGTTTGTATAGCGTATGCAAGAAGTGTTTGTTATAAATATTACTCTCCGTTTCGAAATGATCCCATTTTTTTTTTTCGTTAACATGATAGTTCTTTGAGCAATAATTTTAGATTGATTTAATTATTATAATAATAGAAAATTTAAAGGAAAAATTGCAAATAAAATCACTATTCTATTTAGGCTTTGTGGGTTTCACCACTATTTTTTTTTTTCATACAACATATTAAACTAATTTATTATTGAATACAATACATTAAACTAATTTAATTTGCATTCATGGTTACTTTTACTAATGAGGTTAATTTTTTTTCTGTTAAATGGTCATGTTTAAAATATGTGATCAAATTATAATAGGTATTTTTGATAGTTCACTTTCTGCATTAACTTTTTGTGAGTTTAACTTGTTTTAAATAGATCCTTGGCTTATTAATCTTTACACATGTCAAAGTCACATGTCACTATTCATTTTTTATTTTTTTACTTTAGCTATTAACATTTATTTTTGTTTCAAATTATGTAATACTAAAGACACGTTGCTCGTGTTTGATGCGTGAGATTTTTTTTTTTTTTTATATATATATCCAAAAAAAAAAAAAAAGGCCACCCATGTCGTACGACATAAATAGTTATGAGGACAAAACGGAAAAGAGACAAAACAGTGAGGGCAAAATGAGAATTTCTGCGGATGAAACTGTTCATACCACTGTTCACGGCACAACTTCCATTTATACTATAAATTTTCCATTAAATGTAACTATCACCACCATTATCAAAGTTAACATCATCCCATCACGTTGTTACCTTTTCAAAATCCCATAAAATATAATAATAGAAAAAGTAAGTTCATTTCATTTCACAAAGCCCCAAATCAAGCATGAATTCTATTCGTTCAACGAAATCAATTTCAGATCTAGAAATTTAGATTCAAAACTGAACTTCATAATTAAAAAATAAATAAATAAACAGATCTGAAAAACCTAAATCCGAGCCCAGAACGAATTGAATCAAGGGATGGCACGAGAGTGAGGGCAAAATCCGAACTTCACCATCCACAGCATTAGAGCCGTCAATACTTGATGAACTATGACCAAAATTTTATGAAAATTTGATTATCCCCAGTTCTGAATGAAGGGGAAATGAAAGAAAATAAAGCATGCATAAGATTTGTGTACTCTACAGTCTACAATCTTCTTACTTCTGATAAGATAATATAAACACCTCAACATTTCTTTTTCTGTATCATTGATTCTGTTACCGTTGTTCTGCTTAAGTAACGATGCAACTGCAACTAATATGTGAGCGGGATCTTTATCAGGTGGAATTGGGAGGGGATGGAAGGCATGTTTTCAATACGGAATAACGGGACGGGACGAAACAATGTTGTCCCGCGACGGGAATGGGACGAGACAGGACGGGACGGGACTAAAATATTCCGTCCCATCCCGTCCCATTTGTATGGCGGGACGGGACGTCCCGACGGGATCGTCCCAACTTGACGGCTCTACAAAGCAACAACCCAACAACAAATTAACCTCATAGACCAAATTAACGATGTGAAACTCAATCAAAGCAGCAAAAACATAAATCATAAAGAAAAATCACAGATCAGAAACTTCACAAATTGAGAAACTGAAAGAAGAAATTTAGATCAGGGCCTGGTGGGGGAGAGGGAAAAGGAAGGAGATGGGTGGAGGGGAGAAAAGGGGCAGCAGGCGGGGTGGTTGAAGGAGGAAGAAGGTTGGGGGAGTGAAGGGGAGAAGGAGGTGTTGGTGTAATGCCCTAGGCGTTTAGTTATGTTTGACTTATAACTTAATATCGGTATGTAATCACCTTTATCGTTTATTATGGACAATGTTTACTATTATTATATGTTTGCATGTTTATTATAATAACCTGCATCCCTAGTTATTGTAAATAACTAGTACTCTCTCCGTCCCTAAAAGATTGTCATGTTATACATTTTGCAATTATTAAGGAAGAGCTTCATTTTCTTGTACCTTAGTAGATTTGCACTAACATTCATGCCTAAGTTTAGAAATGAGACATATTTTTTGGGACAAGTCAAAATGACAAATGGGACAATCTTTCAGGGACGAAGGGAGTATAAGTTGGTAATGGATAATCATAAAGATGATTATATGCATGAGATGCACATTACACTTATGAGTACTTGTTAGAGAACAAGGTACCAGACATGACCTACCGATGAGATTTATGACATGGTCTATAGTCATATATGTCATGATTAAATCTCATGATAGTCGTGTCATTGAAATCCTTTGTACATGGGATTATCATCGTCTTCCACATGATGAACGTTGTGTTTGATGTGGTCTAACACTATCTTTAATAGGATAGTAATAAGGGCTATGTTGGCATGATTGAATTCTTGTAGGGAAGAATGATAAGTCAAGATGGGATTTGTCCCTCTCGTTGAGAGAGATGTTTGCTTGGGCCTCTCGATGAATAGTGTTAATGAAATGTGTGGCCACACTCAATAGATTTGATAGAGATCAAATGCACTTGGATTATCAACATATTCGAAATCGAGAAAGCATTGAACAATATGAGTTGACGTGGACTATGACTCATGTTCAAATTGACATCGTGGACAAATGAATTGTGACATTTGATCTATCAAGAAATCAAGCTTTGATGTTATATTAATTGGGTGGATATAATGGTTTGCTAGAAACCACTCATGTCTTGTGAGGTCGATGTTTCGACTCAATACCAACATAAATATAATTTCTAAAGGATCACACACAAAGAACGAATTGGAAAAACTGAAAATTGGAATTTTGGGACTTGTCACGACTCGTGACCAGGATCACGACTCGTGCCCTGGGTCACGACTCTGTAAGTACCCAAATCTGGCTCATGCCTTCCGGTTAAATTTTCCGGCAATTTCGGTAAGTTTCCCGGTAATTCCCCGGACCTTCCTAGTGTTCCGAAAATGTCCTGGAGCAGTCCCAAATTAAAATTAGGACTGAAGGAAGCCTTCCTAATTAAGAAAACACGTTTTTCTTAATTAGGAAGAAGGTTCTAGAATAATGCCACCTTGCATGGTTCTAGAATGCTGAGTCATTGTGGATAAGCCCGCACGGCTGCATTAGCTCGCTGCCTCTGGCCGCACGGCTTCATTAGCCTTATCCAGGCGCCTATAAATAGAGCCCTCCTCTACCCATTTCAAAAAAACAACAATACACACTATCCATAGCAATACACTCACTACTCCCAAGACGTGAAGAATATTGGTGAAGGCTCAAGAAAGTGAAGAAGAAGGCCAAGAAGCTCCCTCCCTCCTCCTTGAAGATCCAAGACCAACCTCCTCCTAGCTCCGACCAAAGAAGCAAAGGAAGCAATTGGTAACCTCGCACGCCCTAACCTTGCTTTTAATTGATATACTTGCTCATTGCATTCATATATCTTGCTTGGGACTTGGCATTCATAGTTAAAGATCACATCTTTATCACCCCTTTCCCTTTTGCATGCATTAAGACCTCATTTGTCATAAAAATGTAGTCTTTTTTCATAAAGGTGCATCATTTGCACCTAAAACTTCCATTTTCAAATAAAATGTCATTTTTTATGCATCATTTGCATATAAAAACTCAATCTTTTCAATAAGAATGCATCCTTTGCATTCAAAACCCCTTGTTCAAGCATCATTTGCTTTAAAGACCATGTCTTTACCATAAACTAGCATCATATGCTTTTCAAAATGCAATCTTTATGCATCATTTGCATAATGAATGCCAATTTCTTCAACAAAAATGCATCATTTGCATAAAAATCAAATCTTTATGCATCATTTGCAATAAAGATTATTTCTTTAAACTAAGTGCATCATTTGCAACCCAAAAATGTCATCTTTTCATTAAAGTGTCATTTTTCATCATGCATTTCCCCTATCCCCCAACCTAGGAACGGACCGGTGTAAAAGATCTTATCTTTACATCGTTCCTTCCATTAAAGGTTCACGATTTCTTTAGAAAGGGACACCTTGAACCCTATATCTCCGATTATCGCTTAAGAAAGAGTATGAAGCCTCTATACGAGCTCGACCGTCTTAAAGCGTAGGATTGATGGGCTAAGGACCCTCCTTTTCTAAAGAACCTCATCTTTGACCAAAAGAGAGTCATTCTCTCGATCACGCAAGTCCCGAGGGTCCCGAGGTTTAAAATGCGATGATCACAAGTCATAAGATGAGGACGGGATCATAATCCCAAATACATAAAATTCCAAGGAATCTCGAGCGACAACCAACAAATGGTTTGTACGTCCGGAAGACAACTTGGGACATTTCCCCCCTTATTTTCAAACACATGCACACAAGAAAGCACGCAAGCAAGCACGATTAATGAAATCTTGGGAGACTTGCTCCAGCAAGGCACTTTGGGTGAACGCCAAACGTTCTTCCCAAGGGGTAACTTAACCTCCGAACCCAAGTAAAAACCTTTTTTTCAAAGTTTTGAGGTAATCAAAATGGCGTGGCGACTCCGTTTTTCAAATAACTCGGATGTCTTCAAACTCGCGTGAATCCAACACAAAAATTTGGGCACCACATTCACAGTTTGGCGACTCCGCTGGGGATATCCCAAAGGAGAAAAGCTTCTATTTTCAAAACAAACTAAAATCGATACTCGGTATATAGGTGAAAACCACTTACCCTTCCTGTACACTCCCTGACGTGGGAGTTGGGATAACCGGTGGTTTAACAATCCACGTACCAGTATCCCTTTTCGAAAAACAATTTTGAAAAAAAAAAAAGAAAGCTTTTCCCTTTGAAGCGGGTTAGACTCCCATCGCCGATTTCATTAATCGTGCTTGCTTTCTTTACCATGCATTGCATCATTTGCATCTTGGAATCTGTGCATACTTTGAAACGGGAAATAACCCGAAGAATAGCAAAAGGAGTGGAACCTGGAAAATTGATCCATGCAGTCGTACGGCTCAATCCTCATTGGATTCTGACCGGCGACCTCGGGCAATTCCACGAGAAAAAATCATGGTTAATCTCGCGGTCCCTAGCAGCTTGGGGCTACTCGCGGCTCCATGACTCGACTAGGGCTCCTGTAAAATTTACGTGCTTACGTGTTGCATTTTCCCCGTCCCGAAAATCATTCCTTTAAAACACATTATGAAAATCTCGTTTTAACTCAAAAAGGAACATTTTTAGGAGACCGCACACTACGCGCACCCGATATATCCCGTACACTTTTGCACGCACGTCCTTCAAACCCGAGGGTGGTTCCACTAGCCACGGACAGCTTCTTACGATGCTCCCGGGCGCGCACGGAATCATCCCAACCTCCCCACGGCACCAATGTCGACCAATGCACAGTCCGTGTCACACGTTTCAAAAAACCGTGACTTTTGGTTGGTTTTTGGTCTAGTCCGTGTCATATAGCCCAGTTGCATACCCACGTAAAGGTCAAGCCTTAGCTCATAACGGAAGCCAAGATTGTCGCTCAAGCGAAATTCTGCCGAAATTTCGACAAGGAAAAAATCGGTGGGATCTTGACTCCGACATTGACTATTGACCTTGACCCGCACGGAATGCGTAAGAGTCAAAACCGAGTCTTTGCCAAAAAATCAAAAGATCTTTCGCTCAAGCGAAGCTCTGCCAAAATTCCGACAAGGAAAAATTGGCAAGATCTTGACCGGCATTGACTTCGATTCCGACTCACGCACTGCGTATGCAACGAAGTTCAATGTGACACTGTGTCATCCGGCTTTTGGCCGCCCGACCCATGCCTATTATTCTCTCGGACATTACCGAAAGTCAGAAATCGTCATTCGCACAAGCGAAACTCTGCCAAAGATCCGTCAAGGCAGAGAGACGAGACTTTCCCGGTATTGCCTTGACTATAATCCGCATCGCTCGTGCGTTGAAAGGTCCTATGACCCGCTAGACCCGATAGGAGCGTTCTTTACTCTCGGTCGGTGGGATCCGCGTGCCCTATAGGACCCGCCCTGGTTCCACCCCCGGGAGGTCGAAATACGTGTGGAATACGAGGGGCTTATAGACGTAGTGACGGAACCCACCGATCCAGATCTAGAGTAGTTGCGAAAAAGAAGCGGCAAACCCCCTTTTCCAACCAAATAGGAATAAATAAAAGACATGATTTTAAGTAAACTTGAACATTTAATGTAATTATAATTGCATTTTCCTATCTCTGATACCCTTAATCGAGACCTCCTCGGTCCGATTTCTGATTTTTCCGATCCCGACCTTTCATGGTCAAATCCATAATCGAGACCTCTCGGTCCGATTTCCCATATTTTCCTATCCCGACCTTTCATGGTCAAATCCATAATCGGGACCTCCTCGGGTCCGATTTCTCATATTTTCTATCTCGACCTTTCATGGTCAAATCCCTAATCAAGACCTCCTCGGTCCGATTTCCGATTTTCCTATCTCGACCTTTCATGGTCAAACCCCTAATCGAGACCTCCTCGGTCCGATTTTAGATTTTTTCCGATCTCGACCTTTCATGGTCAAACCCCTAATCGAGACCTCCTCGGTCCGATTTCCGATTTTCTATCTCGACCTTTCATGGTCAAATCCCTAATCGAGACCTCCTCGGTCCGATCTCCGATTTTTCCATCTCGACCTTTCATGGTCAAATCCCTAATCGAGACCTCCTCGGTCCGATCTCCGATTTTTTTTTTTTTTTCATCTTGACCTTTCATGGTCAAATTCCTAATCGAGACCTCCTCGGTCCGATCTCCTATCTTCCCATCTCGAACTTTCGCGGTCAAATCCCTAGTCGAGACCTCCTCAGGTCCGATCCCCAATTTTCAAGGTCTCATCTTTTCCGATCAATTAGGATTAGGAGAAAATGTGTTTCGAGCAAAAGTTAAAGCGATAAGTGCACGTTAGTTGAGCCTTCAGCCTAAACACTTACCTTCGAGTCTAAACCTTACCTATCCCCGAGTCTAAACCTTGCCTGTCCCTTTCCCGCAGCGAGAAAGAAGTGGGCTAGAATACCGTGGTCCGCGGCTTTTCGTAAAACCTTAGGTTCGCATAGCTTCATCGCCCGTAGAGTCGAATGGCGTATTTGACAAAACAAAGTGAGGGTGCAGGAATCGATGGTTAGGAAGGAAGAGTTAGTCCTGGCTTTAGAAAGCGCCCATAAGGTTCATCAAGAACAGCAAGCCATGCTCATTGACGCACTCCGTCGTCATGGAGTTCGTGTCACGCTGAGCCGAACGGTTCTCTCGGTGGTAGTCGAAGATGAGACTTTGGAAACAAAGTGATTTCGCCCCTTCATCCTATGACCAAGACCCCCCACTTATAACCAATACCTTCCTCCATCCACATATGATCCCTTGCCAAGGACCACTTCTCCTCGCCCTTTCCAAAGATCCCACTCATCGTGGCCCCATTGCCTCGCCCTCGTAACGGATTGGGCTTCACCCCACCTGTCTCTCACTTTCAGCAATACCGCGCTTATGCTCCAACCTCACATAATCGCTTTGAGATATGTGGCTATGTTTCAAGCCCCTATACTCGCCCGAATGCGATCATGAGTTGCCAAAGGATGATCCGAGCTACCGTCACCTACCGGACTTAATGAATTCAGCCGTCGCTTGCTACTACAAGTCCTGCTTGCGCTCCGTAACCCGAGAGTCCCCGTTGACCCCCATGTGGTAATATTGATGGAACAAGTACAACAAATGCAAGAGAAGTTTGACTTCATGATGGGTATCAATACTCCCTTGACCCCGCACGTCGAACCAAGCAAGGAAATGACTCCACCAAGCATGACCCAATGCCACCAAAGACCAAACAAAGAACCGTACCCATGTCAGCACCAGTTCCTCACAAAGGAAAGAGTGTCGTAGCTTCCTTCAGCCAAATCCAACAATGGAACCAATTGGACAATGGGAATATGAGTTTTGAGAACAACAATGTCTCCCGAAAACCCCGCTCCCTTCATTTTGACAACATGGAGATGTCTTTAAGCAAGATGTTGGAAAAGCTGATGAAAGAAAAGCTGATAAAGCCACTGGAGAATTGGAAACCCAGGAATCCCCATGTTCGGTTGGATGAATCCAAGCATTGTCTTTTCCATCAATACCATGGGCACAACACTGATGATTGCACCTATTTGAGGCATGAGATTCAGAAGTTGATAGAAAATGGGAAGCTCGAGAACCTCCATGGGCCAAAAACAGAAAGCTATGGTAAGTGGTCGATTCAGGATGTACAAGGTCAGAAACGTCAGTCTGATGATTTCGGGATGCCCATGAGCAAAGTTTCGATGATTTGGTGAAACGAGGCCTTCTCACACCTCTCGAGAATTATAAGCCAAGAAACCCCAGTAGAGTTGACAAGACCAAGTTCTGCGAGTACCACAAGCATTTTGGGCATGTGACAGATAAGTGTGTGGATCTGAAGAAAGAAATTCAGTGGCTGATCTACGAAGGAAAGCTCAAGTTACCTGGGCACCAACCAGCGAAGAGTAGCTAGACTAGTGGTCTACTTATCCTTAAGCAAGATTAAAAAAAAAAAAAGAGAGAAAAATAGTCTCTCGCCTCAACCTTCGTAGGTTTTAGTACTTTTCTCTTTCAAATCAAGTCCTCTACGAACATTGTATTTAATCTTCAATTTTCTATAAAAGAGTCTTCTTCTTTTCTTGCTAGACTTAAGACATTATTTGCACACCTACATTACATTTAATGAAATGGTTTTATTTTATATGATCACTCGCATTGCTCAACAAGTAATCTCTCGAAATAATTCACGTTCTGATTAATCGGTGTGAGAAAGTCAACCAATGCTCTCCCTATACACCTTCCTTACCCCACAAAAGGCCTCCATCAAGCCATACACTTTCCTTGCTTCACAAAAAAAGGCCTTCATTAAACCATACACTTTCCCAATCATGCCCCCACCTTCATCTTGACCAAGTCAACGACGGCGGCAACATCAAGGGACAACAAAAGGCCACTCGCCTTCGAAAGATTGACCCCGTGTCGACAACGACCTAGAGCCCGCCTTAGACCTCAAGGATATCAAGAAAGTTCAAGCAGGCTCGCCTTGGCCCTCGTGTGCTTCAAAAAAAAAAAAAAAAAAAAAAAAAGGAAAAAAAATGTGGTGCAAAAAGAGTAATGCCCAGCTAGGCTGAAAATCTCAAAAAAGGGCAGTCTAGGCAAAAAACAGGGTTGCACATAAAAAGAAAAAAAAAAAAAGAAAGAAAAAATCTTAGTGCAAAAAGAGTAATGCCTGGCCTAGGGCCGAAAATCCCAAAAAGGGCGGTCTAGGCAAAAACAGTGGTTGCACATAAAAATAAAAGAAAAAAAGAAAAAGAAAATGAGGCCAAGGGACCCAAGACCGCCCATCGAAAGCTTGACGGATGTGCAAAATCAAAGCTCGTAGAATGAAAGTTGTCGATAACAATGGGGCGGTCGAAGCAAAGCCGAAGCATTTCATAAGCTCGTAGGCACGTGCAAATCCTTTCTCCCCCAATGAAAGAGGAAGAAATCGTAAGCGCCGTCCAAAAATGACTTGGTCAAGGAGCCATCCCGAGGCCCACGCCTCATCATCCGAGCCTTTTCACTAAAGGAACCACAAAATCCCATTTTCCAAAGCAAGCCGGCCAAGGCCGAACTACGGCGACCCGAGCTCCTCACAACGAGGGGAACGTAGGCAACCAAAGCAATGGTCCTGGCCATAAGCACAAGAAATCCTTAAAAATCCGGTCTCATCGGATAACCTCTCCCATAAGCACAGCCAAATCCCGTAAAATCCGGTCTCATCTGGATAACCTCTCCCATAAACATATCCAAATTCCCGAAAAACCGGTCTCATCAAATGACCTCTCCCATAGACATAGTCGATTCCGTAAAACCCGGCCTCATCAATGACCTCCCCGTACACAAAGCTTTCTTTTCACACCCAGCCAACCTTGATCCGCGACATCGGTTGACTTTCTCCTCGTGACTAATAAGAATGTTAGTTCATATCGAGATTAGTGGTTGAATAACCCGAACATTAACATAGGGTTTTAAGCAATCTTGTGATCATTGTAAATAAAACAAGTTTTCAGATGTCTTGACAAGTCTTCCTTTTCTACATCTTAGGAAAAATAGTGCTAAACACTGATTTTCTGTCAGCAGGGGCTTCCATACACTTTTACAAACCTTTCCACGCTTATGCTCTCTCAAAAGAGTCAAACCCAAAGCGAGTTTTGTGCCTACATTGAATAAGGCCATCAAAATAATACAAAATCGGGATCTATTCCCACCTTTCAAAAAAAAATAAAAATATATGCCCCTGCATGTATAAATTTCTAAGAATCTTTTCTTTCACATCTTCTTAAGGTTGACTGATTGACTAAAATAAAAAAAAAGAAAAAAAAGGATAGGTTTTCCCTCTTCGGCTACAATTCGCATTAGGCCGCCTTGACACTCTTCGAGTTTGGGGCTTTGCCAAGCCATTTCCTTAGACCGGGGCTTCTTTAGCCATTTTTGTGGTCCGCCTCGATTCTCGCCCATAAGATGGATCCAGCCTTGGTCGATCAACCTCAGGATCACTTTTACGGTACTCAATCATATTGGGATCTTCTCCTTAGACCGGGCTTCACCAAGACCTCGCCTACTCGCTTTGTCCAGCCGGGGCTTTGCCACCAAGGTTTTGCCAATGAAAGAATCTTTCCTTACTTCAACAAGATATGGGGCTTTTGGCAGAGAGTATTTCCTTAGACCGGGCTTCGATAAGTTGCATCCATCCCTAGAAGAGAGGATTGGTCACTTTGACATCTGTTAGCATCGCCTTCAAATGCTAGAGTGTGAGAAAAGAACATTCATCAGAGACCCGAGGTTCAAACCCAGCCTCAGCCAAGAGGGAATTCTAGTCCACGTAGACAACATCTCAAGAATAATAGCCAGCTTCGCTCCGCACCCAAGGGATACGACCCCACCCGTTTGAAACCCGTCTTAAACAATTCCCAAATACATTCCATATGTATATCCAGACTCCAATCCCTACCATGTTTCCAATAAAAAATCACCCCTAGGCTCAAGTAACGTGCCAATTGCTAATGATAACATTTTCTCCCAAAAGCGCCTCCGTTACTTCCGTCATAACGAGATAACGCCAGCGACAGCTTTCCTAATTGTCAAAACATCAAGGATCCTAGACATCGTTCCTAATCGTTTGCCTAGATGAGGCTTGAACTACGATCAAGGCTTGATTCCTCCGGATACGAGGTAGCCTTTCATAAAAGGTCCACCATCCGACCACATTGGTCACCTTTTTCTTTCCCCATTCCTCAATGGTGCGTAAGCTTTTCATAAAAGTCCAATTATCTCGACCACATTGGTCACCCCCTTTATTTGGCACATTCCTAATAGATCGGCCGTTTAACCTCCTAGGTCACCCCGTTTCCATCCTTATAGTAAGGGACCAAAGATCTCTTTGCAATTTTGCCCCCGAGGCTCAATTTTACGATTTTATCCCTCATAGGTCTGTTTTACCCTTGTGCCCCCGGTATTTTCAATCACTTTCAATCCAAGCTTTTCCTCTAGTGCCCCCGAGGCCTATTTTACAAATTTACCTCTCGTGACTCGCTTTATTTGCCCTTGGCATTTTCAATTTTATTTTTCAAATAATCGTGGTACATCCCAGCTTTTCTTTACAAAAATTATTCGGGTGCGTCCCACTTTTCTTTACAAAAACTATTGATTCCTTCCAACTTCTCTACAAAATCCAACCTTTTTCGCGATTTCTCCATATCGCGTACAGGATAACGTTTCGTCCAGAAATCCTCCGTTATTGCCAAATGGGATAACGTTTCTCCGGGAAATCCTCCGTTATTGCCAAATGGGATAACGCTTCTCCGGGAAATCCTCCGCATCGCCAAATGGGATAACGTTTCCCGAATGGGATAACGCTTTCCTCCGGAAATCCTCCGTTATTGCCAAATGGGATAACGCTTCCTCCGGGAAATCCTCCGTTATCGCCAAATGGGATAACGCTTTTCCTCCGGAAATCCTCCGTTATCGCCAAATGGGATAACGTTTCCTCCGGAAATCCTCCGTTATCGCCAAATGGGATAACGTTTTCCTCCGGAAATCCTCCGTTATCGCCAAATGGGATAACGTTTCCTCCGGGAAATCCTCCGTTATCGCCAAATGGGATAACGCTTTCCTCCGGGAAATCCTCCGTTATCGCCAAATGGGATAACGTTTCTCCGGGAAATCCTCCGCTATCGCCAAATGGGATAACGTTTCCTCCGGAAATCCTCCGTTATCGCCAAATGGGATAACGTTTCCTCCGGAAATCCTCCGTTATCGCCAAATGGGATAACGTTTCCTCCGCTGAAAATCCTCCGTTATCGCCAAATGGGATAACGCTTCCTCCGGAAATCCTCCGTTATCGCCA
>JAFEMH010007947.1:0-69989 GCA_022495995.1 Adenophora triphylla var. japonica | reverse complement strand
ATTTGTATTGCCAAGAATGTTTTAGACACATAAATTGCATTGTTAACAAAACATTCGCTAACTGAAAATTATTATTAACATAATTTATCAAAAATTTCTTTGTACACAACATTCTTAGTCCAACCTTTGTATTCGTCATCTGTTTCTAAACATAGAATTTTCAGTTCGTCTGGTGTCTTCACCCTAGAAACAGTGACATACAATTTTCCATGACTAAATACTGGTTGGGGCAAATACAAACCAACATTTCCCAATGTTTGCCCTTGACTCTTGTTTATTGTCATTGCATAACAAACTCTGACAGGAAATTGTCTCCTTCTTAAGACGAAAGGAAGTTTTCCTTCTGCGTCCGTTAATGTAATCCTAGGAATTAACACTTTATCCCCAATATTTGATCCAGAAATGATGGTAGCTTCAATAACTCTTTTACCTAGTTGCTTCACAATAAGTCTCGTCCATTGCAAAGACCTCGACTTGGGCCGACATTTCAAGCAACATAATAGGTATTCCAATCTTAAGCCGCAGAGTATGATTAGGTATACCATGAACTTTAAGCTATTAAGGAATTCAACAGATACAACATTTCATGATTGGAAGTGCTTTCACGACATGTCAATTGTGTCGTAACTAAGGTATTCTTTCATCTCAGAATCCACCAAATCTATGATGTATGAGTTTATTTCGTCCACGACATCATTCCTTGGAGTTAAAATGGCTCTGTTTGTCAAGTAATCGATGTCAAATTTCCTACATCCAAAATCTGGATAAGTGGAATTGAATATATCCTCAATTGGTTTTTCAGTGGGATCTAAAAGTATTTCTTTTGGTATTTTTACCCATTCCGCTTCGTCTGCGTCTCCTCTTGTTCTTGCCTTTTCTTGACCATCTCCTATTCTAAGAATCCATTGTGAAAAATCCTCCAAACTTAAATTATTCTCATTTCCTTGCATGGCGGATCCTTGCAATCGCATATTTTGTTTTAGAGCATATAATTCACAATTATCCATAAGTAGGAATTGTTCAATGAAGATATGACAATGTCGCCTCTGCTACCACCTGGAATGACCGGAAGGATTTGTCTGAAATCGCTACCCAAAAGAACTACTTTACCCCCGAATGGCCTTTCAATGTCGAAAGTTGGAGTATCTCTCAAAATATCTTTAAGTGTCTTATCTACAGC
Source organism: Adenophora triphylla var. japonica (assembly GCA_022495995.1). NCBI lineage: Eukaryota > Viridiplantae > Streptophyta > Magnoliopsida > Asterales > Campanulaceae > Adenophora > Adenophora triphylla. The sequence continues at coordinate 68,809 of JAFEMH010007947.1, read as the reverse complement.
TTCAAAAGCATACTTAGAATCCATCGGTGCTTCATCCCAGATTATTAATTCTGTCTTTTGAATCAGTTCCGCAAGCTGTGTGCCCTGCTTTATTGGACATGTAGAGTTTTCATCAATATGTAAGGGAATTCTGAATCTGCTGTGTGCGGTCCGACCTCCTGGTAGCAATAAAGATGATATTCCTGTTGATTATATTTAAACTATCAACAAACTATTGTTAAAAAAAGAGCGGAAAAGAAACAGACCAACTGAATTTATTAAATTAATTTAAAAAAGAATTTAGTCTATAATTTTTTGCCTGAAGAAGCAACAGCAAGAACAATTTTTCCTTCAGATCTCAACCTGTTGATGATAGCTTTATACAAATATGTTTTTCCCGTACCTCCGTAACCGTAGAGGAAAAATAGCTTTGCTTCTTGTTGAGTAACAGCAGAAATGACCCTATGATATACAATATCTTGTTCTGCATTGAGTGAATTCTTCAAAATCTCATGTTCTACACATAAGGCCCGTACATCGTAATTTTGTTCTTCCATAATGAGCCTGTTCTTCAGCTGATCCAATAACCGTTTATCTGGTAATGGCATGCCCTGTATGTCTTCTAGAGATCTTTCATTTTTCAACAAAACTTTTTGCAACTCTGCAAGTGTCAGGTTTTTCAATTCAGTCTCGCTTAATACTAAAGTAGGCAGCCTTATTATCTTTCTCCTCCTTCGTAAAATATCGTCACTGATTTTGTGCCAATTACATTCCCAAAATGCCCCGCATCCGATACATCACGTAAGAGTATAATTGTCACGAATAAATTCCTAAGTTGCGGCTAAGCACCGGCCCAATGATTAGCTTCCATCAATGGCCTCATTTCGCCATTCCCCATCATTCTTCCTAAAAGTTCCACGTGCATAACATGCCATTTTCATGGCTTCTGGGTGCACTACACCTTCCACTGCTTCTAATGTCTTCATAATTCTCTACACCCTTTAACAATATTTAAAAGCAATCTCAAATAGTACCTTTCTTCTTACTCCTCGGGACTTGGGATCACGTGCATAGCAGTTAGGACGACTTACTATGCCTTTCCCGACTCTCTCGCCTTTTCCACATTAAAGTCCCCTTTTTCCACACATATCTTGCTCTGGAAACCCGCCGTATGTTAAAAATCCTTTGAAGCCCTTCGGGATCAGAACTTTATTCATTTCCTAAATCCATTCTCGTAAACATTTTGCCCTTGCTTTTTCTCGTCATGTTAATAACTCTAGGCAGTAGGGTCATCGCTCATTTGAAAATTAATAGCCGCTCATTTTCCAAATGTTAGCATAATCTCTCAACTCGCCAGGTCTCCTATAATGGATAGGAAACTCGTAAATTCTCCATATAGCTTTCCGCATGCTAAGATATACGCTCGACAATCAAGAAGTTGGTCTTGATTTTGCCAGTATTTCCATCCGAATTTGTGGATGACGTTGATCCTTCAAATCATATGAGCTCGACAATAACAATTGTGCTCCTATCGGGACCTTTCGTGATATATTTGAAAAAGATATTTAATTGCCTTCGACTTCTCTACTGGGTGCATGCTTCAACATTTAGTAATGGCTTAGGTATTTCACCAATAAGTATCTATTATAGGCAAAAGCAACATACCGTTGTCAAGCATTTGTACCATTTTTGTATCAACTGAATGAACACCCGTGATCCCTTCTCCTATAAACCGAGTAGAAGCATTCTCATCAAGCGTCATGTCTCGATTATGAAATGACTTGGAATTTTTTTGGAACAAACCCCGAAACATTTTGAATAATTGAAATTGAATTTGAAGTTATTTAAATATATAATATGGCATTTCTGTTAAAAAATAAACTAACCATCAATCATGCATTGTGATTATGGATTATCACTCCCACATAGGCCATGCATCAAGTGAACCGTTTAACCTCAAGGCCATATTATACCTCACCTGATCCACAAAGGATCGTATCTCACCAAATCATCAGATCTAGCAACTTCCGGTGATGTTAGTTTGGCCGCGTTATTCACCCAAAATGATGTGTGCATGTGGCAATCCTCGCTTTTGAAATTCAATTGTATAACATCAAAAAAAATTCAAAATTAAATGGCAATCATTACTTTAAAAACTCATAAATATTAAAAATAAAGAGTCTTATACCTGCTTGTACTTTGTCAAATATTTCATTTTCGAGGATATCATGAATCATTTCTTCCAATTTTAACTTGAAAACTCTGGATTCTATGTCTGGCCTGTTTTCACTTTTGACCACCACATTGACTCAAGAGATCCGTTATCTCTTTCCAATTTGATTTGCCGTGAATGTGATGAAATAACTGGATTTCCATAAACCCGACATATCGACATTGCATCTCGATAATTTTGAACCATATACTGTGGACTTCCTCAGAATGAGGCGCAAAATAGTTCGCATTCCAACATTCTTTGAGTTTGAATCTCCTTTTTGCACTGCATCATATACATTTCGATATAGTTCTGTTCGCAAATTGCCTTGGTTATTTCTCAAAAAGTGAAGTCTTTTTTGTTCGATTTGAGTATAACAATCAACAATGTATTGTTGATAAAGTCTCCCACCATGCTGTAAAGTCTGGCCCTGATTATTCCTCTGCTGCAATACATAGGCATAGTACTCTCTTGCCGTTACATTTTTTCGCTTGTCTTTCTCTCGACCATTATTCCGAATGTATGGAATTTAAATGAAATCCATCTTCGCCGTAAAGAGAATGGGATATTGCAATGCCATGAATAGTTGATGATGATCACTAATTCTTCTCAAAACACCATCCGCACTTTGAACGATTAGGTCTCTTTTCTCCATTCGTGGTTGCCATATCCCCGACTATTAACATGGCTATTTCACACGCGGTTGGTGCTGAATATTGTCGCTGTTTATTTGCTCTTCTTCGACCGCCTTTATGGTGAAGTTTCTTGCATTTTCTTCTATATAAATCTCTAATGTTTCTAAAAGCTTTAACTAATTCATCGCGAGTATTCAACATCTCAATTAACCGCCGAATAACCTCAGGAGACAACCCCTCATTACATTCTCAACGATTCACAAAGATTTACTCCTGCCTCGTACTTTATTTTCTGTATCATAAACATATAGCTGAAGAAAACTCGGTGATTTACCTTCTTGAGGCAACATAGATCCTATCCGATGATAATTTTGGCCGCTTATCTTGTAAACATAAACAAAACCATTTTTGTTTAATGAAAGTTAATGATTATGTAAGTAAAACAATCTAATTCTCCTCTTACCCAGTATATGAATCTCTGGTCCATGACTAATAGATATTTGCTTATTTTTCATCATGATAATCTTTGCTCTTCTATGTGCACGATTTTCGCTTGCCTTTTCTTTAGAGATTGTACCTAGAATAATAAATAATTAATCGTCTTTCCATTTCAGACAGCAACAAAGACTGAAGTTCGAAGAGCAATAGTGGAGGCAACAGAACAAACCAAATAAAAGTTACTGATTATGTAAGTAAAACAATCATATTCTTTTATTACCCAGTAGATGAACTTCTGGTCCTTGATTTAGAGATATTTGCTTATTTTTTTTCATAATAATCTCTGCCTTTCTGCGTACACGATTCGCTCTTGCCTGTTCTGTAGAAATTGAACCTACAACAATAAAAGAAAAATATCAATAACAAAAACAAAAACATATTAATTTAACTTTGAAATATATTTTCAAGTGTTCTTTTTCCTATATTAAATCGATTCACCTGGTTCAACAGAGCTCCCAGCAATTTCTTCACAAAGTCTCTTCCTTGTCATACTTTGAGTTGGTTCTGATCAAAATGAAATAGGAAAGAGTATCCACCTCCTAATTGGAATATAATTTGGAATTCATAAACTCAATTGCTTTGAGATACATGCATATATAAAATTAAAAAAGCCAGTGTATATGCAAAAGGGAATTGTGAACTTAACCATCACATGAATTTAATAATAAATTTGAATGCAAAAGGGTTTCACTTCATCTTCTGAATGCATAAGATCCTCCTTATACTCAACTCTTTCATCTCAGAACATTCTCCTGCAATAATTTTCTATCTTGACCTTTGATACTTTTCAAATCCCAAATCTATGAGGCAATTTTATCTTTCATTTCCCTTATTATCTAAATGAAAAGGAGGATTCGATAGGGAAGTCCTCTCAAATAAGCAAAGTATACAATTTTCCTCTCTAATTATACAATTCCCGTCGTTCTCTAAAGGTAAATAAATACTTTTAAGAAAAAATTATTCAACAGAGAAAATCTCAACTAAACGTTAACAGTCAATTTTTATTCTTATGTCCTTAAAACAGTCAATAGCACAGGGGATGTCCTCTTTCTTTTCCTCTCAAATTATAAAACATATTTTTAAAGTCCCTTCATATAACACTAAGCTACTCAGCAAAATAGCAAAAAAATAATTGTATCCATGAACTACTTTAAAAAATATCAATAAGCACAGACAAAACATGGATTCACTATAGGTAACTGAGCCAAGAAATATTTTAACAAAAACTAATTAACAAAATAACTTAAAACCACTGTATCTGTTCACAAATTAACCAAAAACATAAAAACGGTCTTAGCCAAAACACGGCATCACTACTTGACAACGTAGGTAAATATTTTAAAGAAGTCTCGAATATGTAAATGTTAAAGCCCTAATCCTCTCCTTGTTTTCTTGGCTGGAACTACGTCTTTTCCTTTTACATTATCTGCTTCATGTGTCTCTGTAACTCGCCCAGAGGTCTTCTCACTAAAGTTGCAATGAAATGAGTCAGTATATATATATAAGAGGAGAAAGATTAACTTTTTTACAAAAAAACATTGTAGCTGTTGTATTTCAGTTAGAAAAATGAATCTTATTTAAAGAACATTCCTTTTACAGAAAATAAATTCAGTAATTAAACTTCAATGGAAAAAGCGGACCTTATATTCAGATTGTTCCTTTTTTCACCAGCAGCTGGGGTTTTAACAGAAATGTCAATTATATTAGGTTGATTAACAATATTACATTCCTGAAATAAAAAAATAAGAAAGATTTTAATATATTCATTATATTTTATAACAGACTAAGACCAAAATTTCCTGCCAATCAACTTAGTATTACCTCATCAGCGTTTGGAGCACGGATATCACTTTCAAACAAAACTCTTTTCACTGTGAAACTCTCGTAATTAGTGCCTCTGCTGCGCTCATTAAACTCAAGTTGGAACACATTACACTTACCAATTATTTTACGCAGCTGTCCATGCAATGGTTCTGCATACCCTTCCTACAGTTAGATTCATTAAGAAATTAGTTACATAGAAAAAAAAGTAAAAAAAAAAATCAAACATAGATTATGTTGAAAATTATTCAGAGTTACCTCATCCACTATCTGTGCCAAATCCGAGGCCTTTATGTTTATTAGCTTCTCTAGTCTATTATCAAACATAACACACTTCAATGAGTCAGTCCCATCATGTAATTCTGCCTCCACCCGATACCTTAAGATGTAAAAACTTAATCAAAAATTGATAATATAGACCAAGAAGTAATGGAATTAAATTAAATGAATGTAAACAATTCGGCTAATTGTGAGTACGCCAATCCAATTTGCGATCCTTTATGAGTGCCTTTTAATATAATAAAATTGCACTAGGGGTGTTTTGGTAAATTTTCGGTTCATTCCGAGACTTTCGGGAACTTTTTATAAGTTTCCCGCGAAGGAAGTGCTTTTAAGTCATTCTTCCATGCAAAAGGACCTACAGGAAATTAAACCATTTTGGACCTAAGAGGAATTACCTTGGAAGGTTCCAGAACGGCAAGTTGGCGCCAGAAACGGTTAGTGGCATGTTGTGTCACGCGACACAATGAGCTACAGAAAACTGAAGCAGAAGGTCGTGCGACAGAAGTTGCCCTCATCAGCAGCCTATAAATTGGACCCTCCCCCTCTCATTTTTGGATCCTTCTTCATTATAACCCGTATTTAAAAAAATTCATCATCTTTTCAGTGAAATGGATTTCAATAATAACCATTTCAACTCTCAAAATGCAAGTAATTTTCCACAAAATTACTACAATCCTAATGATTCTCAATTCGAGAATTAATCTTCCAACCAACCACGTCCTCAAAATGTACCGAATTATTTTTTTCAACCAAATCTCATGCCTTCAGCTGTGCCAAATCTCATGCCTTCAGCTATTCCAAATTGGCATCCATATTTTGGGATGCAATTTCGGCAACCTCCACCCCCTAATCATAATCCACCCCCTTACATGCCAATGAGAAATGAAAATGTTGGAAATTCTGCAGCATTAGAATTTCCAGAATTTGGAACACAAGTGGATCTGGGTAGCAAGAGCGGTGGTAGCGAAGCTACTCCCATTGCAGAGGATCCGAACCCTACTCCCCCAAAAAATGTCAAATGGAGCATGGTAGATAATTTAGTGCTACTTAGTGGGTATATCAAATTTGAAATAGACAGTGTTGTCGGAAATAATCAGAAAGGCGATGCGTTTTGGGGTAAGATTACAGATTACTGTAACGAGCATTGCTCATTTAACCCTCCCCGTAAGATAATTGCATGCAAAAATTGTCATGCTTATATATGCCTTAAATTGGGAAAATGGATTGGTGCTTATGATAACGCTAAGCGTATGAAACAAAGTGGGTGGTCGGAGAATGATGTATTGGCAAAAGCTCATGAACTGTATGAAAGTGGTAACAATGGCAAATTTAATTTATGGAAGAGTGGCTGAAAATCCGAGATCAACCACGTTACGCAAGTCAGGTTGGCGGAAATTCGGGATCGGGTAGCAGTGGATCTAAGAGAGCACGTGAAAGTGATATAGGTGATTCAAGCTCGGTTGGATCCATTCCTCGTCCTATGGGAAGGGAGGCAACTAAGAGAAAGATTAAAAAAAATGAGTAGGCTTGTCACCGGTAAAGGAAGAGTGGACAGAATTTAAACAATTCAAAGAGAAAGAGCTTGAAAAATTGGGCATGATAGACACACAACAAGAGCAGGCAAACAAAATTGCACTTGACAAGACCCGGGCTAAAAAGCAGAAAATATGGTATAAGTTAAGTGAGAAGCTAAGTGAGAAGGGGTATCTCGAGGATCATCAGAAACAACTTTTTGATGAGTTGACTACCAAGCTGTTTGGCTATTAATTTTTTTGCTTTAATGTGTGTTTTCTAGCTTTATGTCATCTTTCTGCAATTATTGGAGTCCGTCAAATTCGACTAGTCAATGAAAATCCAATCCTTATCCTTTAATTAACTCGATTTAATTCGTACTTCAAGTCCGCCAACCTCAACCACTCAATTTAATTAACTCGGTATAATTTTTACTTCAAGTCCGCCAACCTCAGCCACTCAATTTCTTATAAATAACACTCTCTTTTTTCCTTCTTCCTACATCAAACACTCTCTTATTTCCTTCTACCTACATCAATGGATCCATCTGAATTTCCTATTGATATCGAAGCCTACAAAAGGCAAAATGAATTTGTGGAGATGTTTATTGTCAACCGGTTTTTTGAAAGAGATACACAGAAAAAAACCAGAAAACATTTCAAAAGAAATCACGATTTACACAATAAGAGCCTGATCGACAACTACTTCTCCGAAAATGCTACGTATAAAGATATTTTTCGCCGACGATATCGGATGCGAAAACATGTATTCCTTCGAGTCGTCGCGGACCTATCAACCCATGACAACTACTTCACACAAAGATTCGATGCTCTCGACAAAGAAGGCGTATCTCCATTAGCAAAATGTACCACAGCCATGCGAATGTTAGCATATGGTATGTCCGCCGATGCTATTGATGAATGCATAAAAATAGGAGGATCTACAGCAATGGAGACGTTACGTCGATTTTGCAAGGTGGTCATTCAATTGTATGAGCAAGAGTACTTGAGAGCCCCAAACGAAGATGACCTGCAAAAAATACATGACGTTAATGAGAAGCGGGGGTTCTCAGGGATGATCAGGAGCATTGATTGCATGCAATGGGAATGGAAAAATTGTCCTACTGGTTGGGAAGGTCAATTTACTAGAGGTGATAAGGGAACCACCACGATTATTCTTAAAACAGTTGCCACTCAAGATTTATGGATCTGGCATGCCTTTTTCGGATGTCCGGGCACATTGAACGATATAAATGTTCTGGACCGATCGCCAGTGTTCGATCATCTTGAACGAGGAAATACTCCACGAGTCAATTTCTTTGTGAATCAACATCCGTATGATATGATGTATTATCTTACTGACGGTATCTACCCTAATTATCCGACTTTTGCCAAATCAGTAAAACTTTCTCAAAGTGAAGAAGATAAGCTATTTGCGAAATTTCAGGAGGGATTTCGGAATGATATAGAACGTGCATTTGGAGTGCTTCAATCTCGATTTAAAATCATTCGAGAACCAGCTCGAATGTGGGAGATGGAGGACTTGTCTATCATCATGAGGTCATGTATCATATTACATAATATGATTGTTGAGGATGAACGGGATACATATTCTCAAAATTGGCTTGAGTATGAGGATCAATCCGAGGCAAGTGGGTCTAGTATTCAGCAACCATTCTCGACTGAGGTATTACCTACATTTGCAGATCATGTACGTACTAGATCGCAAATCCGTGATCCAAGAGCTCATAAAAAATTGCAGAAGGATCTAGTCAAACACATATGGGCAAAGTTTGGAAATGCGTGATTTAATAATTTTATTGTAGTGTGAGTCGAGTCTATGTGTCGTACGCAAAAATTGTCTTTCATTACTTGTGTCGTGAGCTAAGTTTTTTGTAACTTTTCTTATTTTTAATAATAATTATCATCATTTCTCGTATTTATTTTATTACAATTACAAAAGCTTAATTAAGTGTGAAGTATTTTTTAATTATAAATAATAATAATAATAATAATAATTATTATTATTATTATTTTACGAATCATAAATATAAAGAATATAAATAAAATAAGAGTGGTGGGGTATAGAATGATGAGTTGGGAGGAGATGAATTTAATTTTAAACCTTGCATTGTGGAGGAGTTAAATGAATAGGTAGTTGAATTATTAGGTGGGTGAGAGAGAAGATGAGGTGGAGTGATAAAGTAGGGTTGAATTTATTTTTGCATTGCAAAATGGTCTAAGCTAGGGGTGTAAATGGTTCAGTTTGGTTCAGTTTGAGCCAATTTACGGATCGAACCACTAATAATCAGTTTGAAAAAATCTCAAACCGAATCGAACCATGAAAAAATTCAAACCGAATCGAACCAAACCGCCATGGTTTGGTTCGAACTGCGGTTTAATTTTACGATTCGAACCGCGGTTTACACAATTCAAACCACGGTTCAAACAATGAAATAGAACATTGCTTAAACCATTAATTAGAACATAGTTTCAAACTACACAATTCATTGTCATGTTTGTTTGAATTTTTCAAACATAACATACATAATATATTCAGTATTTAAACACAACTTGAAATTATGCTTTAATGTTTATGGTAACAACATGTCATTTGAGTAATTGTAATGGTATGTGATAAAGAGTGAATTAACATACAAGAAGATAAAACAAAAGAAAAAAGGGTTATTGGCTAAAACCCATTAATAGAATTAGGGTTAACCTATTTCATTCTGATCAGAACCAACTCAAAGTATGACAAGGAAGAGACTTTGTGAAAAAATTGATGGGAGCTCTGTAGAACCAGGTGAATCGATTTAATATAGGAAAAAGAACACTTGAAAATATATTTCAAAGTTAAATTAATACTCCCTCCGTCCCATCCGAAGTGTCCCAAGTTTCCTTTTTGGGCGTCCCATTTAAAATGTCCCATTCCTAAAAAGGAAAGTTTTTATTAATTTTATATTCTTCCTACCCCACTCAATCAATCCTAACCCAACTCATTACACTAATTAATCCAACCCAATAACTTTTTTAATCCAACAAAAAAATCCTAAACCCCCTCTCTCTCCTCTCTCCTCTCTCCTCTCTCACCCATTTTATCATTTTGGTCTTTATGAACCCAGATAAGAAAACCCTAACCCCCCTCTCTTCTCTCGTTCTCCTCTAACCTCACTCACCCATTTCATCTCTCTGTTGCCATGGACGCTCATTCACCAGAAAATCCTTCTAGTATTTCCGATCCACCATCGATTCATGGCGGGGTTTCGGAAGATTTGGCCAACACCGCAACAGATTTGGGGGTTTTGGAAGATTTGGCCAACACCGCAATAGATTTCGATTTCGAGGTTTTTATGAAGGAACACGACGAACTCATGGAAGAGTTTGCTGCAATTTACCAAATTTTGGAGGCAAACCCTAACCTTCCGACAGTTCCTTTTAAACCTCCGAAAGGTCATCGTTTTAACCCTTCGACAGTTCGTATGATCTGTAAATCTGATGAGCCAACTGATCATTTGCAGAAGTTAATGGAGTTGTATCTTCCTTGGTTATCTATGCTCCAAAATGTCCACAAACTTCTTCAGAAACTGAAGCCAACGAGGTTATGTTTTTCTTTGCCTCTATGCCTGTTATCTTTGATATTGTGAATCATGCAATTGGGATTTGTGAATTGGAGATTGTGTGAAATGATGAAATATCCCTATGTGAATTTATGTGATGTTATTATCTAATTCTGCCCTGCTTACTTGAATTTGGTGTGCTCTATGATGATGAAATCTGAGAGTGTTGTGGTCCATTTTTAAATAAGAACAGAATTTGCCTTGCTCTTGGTCTTTGTCTACTCTATGATGATGAAATGTGAGATTGTTGTGGTCCATTTCTGAAAATTTGAACAAAATTTGCCTTGCTCTTGGTCTTTGTCTACTCTATAATGATGAAATCTGAGATTGTTGTGGTCCATTTTTAAAAAAGAACAGAATTTGCCTTGCTCTTGGTCTTTGTCTACTCTATGATGATGAAATCTGAGAGTGTGTGATTACTACATGATGGTACCTTGGTTTTGAACTGGTGAAATGATGCATAAAGAAGCTAAATAAAAAGAGTTTCTTTCAATTACAAATACAAAAGTCTGTGATGAGCTTTGCTGAAACTTTAAAAGCAATGAGACTTTATAAAAGGTGGGTTCCCTATGATGAACAAAAGCTGATTCTGAAAATTATCCCACTAAACCAAAAAGTCCAAAAGTTGGTTGATGATTTTCTTCACTTTTGACTCAAATAAGAAGCTGTTCTTCTAATTGTGTCATTATGCCTTCAAAACCATGTCCTTCCCCAATTTGATTCAAGTAATCCACACATTCTCTTACTAGTGTTATTTCCACCTTCAAGTTTCTTCTGAGTTTTCCCTCTTTTTCCAATCTACCCTTCCCCAAGTGTCCCAATTTGTAGTTGTTGTGGCCTCTAGCTCTTATAATGGATATCATAACATTTTGCAATGAAAGGAATAATTTGTTGAGTTTCTTGTCATCTAATTTCACATATGCCATCAAGACTGCTTTCACAAGGTCATCAACACTTTTTGATGAACTCTCTATTTTAATTGAATCCAAGGAAGCAAACCATCCTAGATCATTGATGTTTGTGTCAGGAGAGTTAGGTGGTTGAAATTGAAGTTGAATGTCAAAACCATCTGATGATGCAACTGCTCTAAAATCTGGATCATTGTTCTTGATGTGTGGTTTTGCATTATCCCACTGAATGAAGATCTGTTTACTTGAATTTCTAGGCCACTTTGCCTTGATTGTAGGAATTACCTATTGTAAAACAAGGTGATCAGCATTGTTGATCAGCAGTTGTTAATCAGCAGTTGTTACTAACATTAAAGGAAAACACAATTTATTTGATCTGTTTACTTGTTAATCAGCAGTTGTTACTAACATTAAAGACTGCTACTTATTTGATCTGTTTCATTTGATCAGCATGAATGAACAGCAGTCACTACAAGAAAGGGGCTTATATACGGCGGTTAAAATCCGCCGTATATAAAACGCGCCCCGCCGTAAATAGTATATACGGCGGACTAGACGCCGTAAATAAACCACCGTATAAAACATCGCCGTAAATACTATATACGGTGGGATAACCTCCGTAAATACTATATACGGCGGAAATACAACCGCCATATATAAATGAAATACATACGTATATTATGGCATATTTGAGTAATCTTTATACGGCGGTAGGTGTAACCGCCGTAAATAAGAGACGAGTCGTCCGCTCCGTAACGAGTCGTCCCAATTGCACCCCCCACTGGTTCCCTCGTCCCCCCTTTGTAGACGAGTCGTCCATGTCCATTTTATACGGCGGATTTAGTCACCGCCGTAAATAACTTGATAGAGACGACTCGTCCACCATGGCACGAGTCGTCCCATTTGCACCCCCTACTGGTTGCCTCGTTCCCCCTTTGGGCACGAGTCGTCTAGGCCTTATTTACGGCGGATGAAGGGTTCCGCTGTAAATAAGCCTTTTTTTTCCCAGCCCTGTATAATTCATTTTCCCCAAAAATACGTTCACAAAAACCAAATTCAACCTGTACACACACAAATGCAACCTGTATATAACCAAAAATACACAAATGCAATCAATGTTTACAATCTACATATTAACACAAAATTAATGTTGAATGTATCCAGACATAATAACCATTATACAAAAAAGTTAGTTGCTGAATGTATCCAAAATTCAATCAATGTCTAAAATCCACAACTTTGAGAAACATATCACCACCTATTCATTACCGTCATTTCCACGTCGTTCCATAAAACAACGTTTCAATTCATCAATTTGTTGTTGTAACTGTCGGCGTTCCTCCACATTTTGTCGGCGTTCCTCCCGAAGTTGCCTTTCAAAATCTCGCCCGACGGATGCCACCGCCTCCAATACAAACTGCCCGAGAAGTTGAGGGATTTACCAAACACCTTAGTTTTGTTAACACCGCCTCCCATGCATCGCACTCTCCCGTGGTCATCGCGCCCATCATACACCGTAAAAATCTTTTCGCGCGCCGTGGGAGAGTTTTGTTGCTCCTCCGCGGCTCATCAATTGCATCATTAAGCGTTTCTTTGTAACAAAAACAACATGTTCAATATAAATGTTTTAACTTTAATTAATATTATGAAAATGAAGTTAGAAATGAAAAAAAGTATTCTATAGAATAACAAAGCCGAAACGAGAAAAGGTTGAAACTTTAACTTACAATCATTTGAGTGGTTTCTTGATCTGCAGGTGTTTTGCCCGTGCGCGTAGCTATAAACAAGCTTACGCGATCAGTTGGTAAACCCTTGTCTTCTCTCTACAATTTATAATAGAATCATTTGACCAAAAAAAATATATTTATATACGATACAAAAAGAAACATTAATTGACAACTGAGAACTAAATTGAACGATGACAAACCTCTTTTATGACTTTGGGATGGGACGTTTTTCCTGTCCGGTTCAGGCACGCTTGCTTTTCTCGATTCAATTTATTTGTTTCTGATATTTCCTGGAAAAAAAAGAAAATAATATTAGTATTAATTTGACTACTTATATAAGACATTCACGATAATAGATTGAGATTAATTTGAAATATACCCGAGCCTTGTCCGTACCCCACATCGCAACAAGTGCAGCCCATTGATCCGCAACGCACCCACGGGGTGGGTGAGCCAATGCGTCTTGGTCGGATTCATACATCTTATAAAACTGTTTCAACTGAGTAATATTCATAACTGAGTCAATATTCATAACAAAGTCATAACTGAGTAATATTCATAACTGAGTAATACTTATTATATGCTTGTCTCACCTGGTATTTCCAGTCACGCCACGCTTTACTGAGAGAAAGATTCATAATCGGGTAATACTCCGGAGGCGCATTTTTATTATCCTATATACACAATTCAACAAAGAAAAAAAAACAATTGTTAGAGAATCATAAGACTTTTGACTACGTACTAGATATTTATGTAAGAAATATGGATTACAACTTACCAGAACGTCATTCCATACGGCATTTATGCACTCATGGTCCATCTGAGGCCACTCTTTAGTTAATGGGAAATGTTCCCCATTTCTAGCAAAAGTTCCTATCTGAGTAGCTAGTTTTGCCATTTCCCCACCAACTGGTTGACCATATTTATTCCATATTATATTCAATCTCTCTTTACCCCATTTGCTGGTTGATTTTGCCAGCCCTCTTCCTTTAGGGTTCGAGCCCTGACCTGTTAATAAATTTTTCTTTGGCGGCATATCTGTCATATGACAATTCAATTATAGCACAAAAATTGGATAAATCAAGTAAAGGACCCAAAAAAACAGTCTTATAATATATGTATAAGACCTATAAATTTATTATAGGTCTTATGTATCTTATATAAGACCTATAAACAGCAGCAACAACAACACTCAAAATGAAAACACTAAGCTTTACTTCTACTCACAAGTTCAATTCATAAGACCTAAATCCATTATTTAGTAAATGAGTATAAAACCTAGTCCACCTAAAGCCTTTAAACTTTCTTTAACAAGCATTGGCCATACACTCTCCTCCACCAGATTCTGCAGAAAACATATGCAAATGCTCAGATAAATCGTTGGATTGAGGACAAGTGGGCAAGGTTATGTCTCTTGCAGAAAATATCACCTGATGCTTATGCTAAACAACTCGACTGGTTATTATTCCCCTCATTTACAAGATTGGAAAAAGGGAAATGAAAGGAACGGAAACTCTTTAATAACAGGAATGGAAAGAAATGAACTATACATTCGTTGCCTAAATTCTTTGATGCCAGAAGGAAATATTTGTGTTGCATACATTAATACAGAAGTTAAAATGAGATAAAATCTCTTGCAGCTAATGTGAGTCAAGTCATTTCAGTCCTTGCATACAAGCCACACTCATGCATATCCTCATTTATTACCTGGCTCTCTAGCACCGGTAGTATGACTAACAGAGGGACAACAGCTATATCCTGCAAATATCAAGCAATAAATAATAAAAAAGGTTACGACTTAGTACACTCGGTATAGTTTGCATGATTGATCCTCACCAAGTTATAATAGAAAGAAAAGAAATGAAAAGGGGTATAAAAATACAAAGCATTCTGAACTACGTGATAGGAAGCATGGATCTCTTCAAGTACAAGAAAAAGAACTGAACCTGTAGTAGGAGGATCCCCAAAGTAGCAGAGCCAAATCGAGTCGGAAGCTCACCTTTCTCTGCAAGAAGCTATATTATGCCAAGTAAGCACACCAAGCTAAATCAGTTGCCGCTAAGGCGCTAATCCCTTAAGCATAGGGTTTCACAATATGCTAGTGACATCATCTTTATAGCCTATCCTTTCTTCACTGTAGTATTTTCTTGGAGAAACTTTAAAGCTCAACGGTTATCTAGATAAAAGAGCACAACCAGCAAATACAAAAAGAAATATAATAATAATAAAAAGACATGACTAGTAAATGATAGCTACCTCATATGCACATATATGCAGATGGCACTAGGTAAAGACCGTGATTGCGCAGAACTATATTAGAGCCTGTGTTTTACTTTAAACTACTTTCCTTGACGTATAGTCTTCCATATACTAGTTCCTTTTGATGGGCTTATGTAATGAACTGAAATGATTGCCGATCAAAGAAGTTAAACTCCAATATGCCCATCACCACTTCCATTGGAAAAATCATAGACCTACAATTATCCTTGACATGCGACCAGATTATTGTACAACTGGGATAAAATTACAATCATACTAGCAATCGTCATAACTAGTGAAAGATGAGAGCCAAACATACAAGTGCCACAAGTGTTAAACTCATCGAAAATGTTGGCAACATGTAGTTTTCAAAAGATTAATATATTAAGGTCAATATGGTTTAAACACCATATTGACCTACATGATTTAAATGTGATCAATAACAACAAATACCATAAACCATGACATTACACTAACATTTCCAACGAATCAACAAAAAAACAAAAAAAATTGGTGGGGAAGTAGGGCAGGGGAAACAACAAACATGACATTACACTAACATTTCCAACGAATCAACAAAAAATTGAAAAAAAAAAACAAATACCATAAACCATGGAAAATCAACATTGAAAGGTTGTGGACACATTTGTTATATGTCACATTTAACAAAAAACAAATACCAAATCGGTGGGGAAGCGGGTCAGGGGGAACAACAACAACAACAACAAGGAACAACAACAACAACAACAACACTATAGG
Source organism: Adenophora triphylla var. japonica (assembly GCA_022495995.1). Taxonomy (NCBI): domain Eukaryota; kingdom Viridiplantae; phylum Streptophyta; class Magnoliopsida; order Asterales; family Campanulaceae; genus Adenophora; species Adenophora triphylla. The sequence goes on along the minus strand of JAFEMH010007947.1, from coordinate 52,598 downwards.
GCAAGCCTTGCTTGATACAAAAAAAGTATAAAATAGTACAGGGTGGGGCTCAGGCGGGTACCAAATCGGTGGGGAAGCGGGGCGGGGACATCCCAAAGTAAAAATTGGATATTTATTTAATATATTCAAATTTCTACAGGCATCAAAGGAGCACCTAGAGAAGCAGATGACAGAGGTGGAAAGTAAGAGAGCTGCTGCAACAAGATCCTGTAGGAAATAAGAGTTTGATCAAAAGAAGCAGAACAAATACATATTACAATTAACAATATTAATATTCAATTCAACCATACAAAATAACAAGTTTGATTGAAATATGAAACATAAGTAATAACATTGTCTTAGTAATAGTAAGCAAATAAGATCTAAACAAATACATATTACAATTAACAATATTAATATTCAACCATACAAAATAACAAGTTTGATTGAAACATGAAACATTAATAATAACATCACAATAATAACGTCACTGATGAGAGTCGGAGGTTTGTCCCTGATAGTAGGTCTGACGGGAAGAACGCCTCTGTGCACGAGCAGTGGCTCTCGAATGCATCATAATCAAATAATCCTCTGAAACTGGCTCGTAACTCCGGGGCTCTGTCTGCATCGCCGAAGCCTCCAGCTGCGTATACCGGGCTCCCAAAATGGCAGTTTCATCTTCCAACCCCTCAAAATGATCCTGCACCTCCCCCCATCTAGCATCCTCTAAAGTCTGTCGACTCTGTTCCCGAGCGATAACCTCCCCCCATCTAGCATCCTCCAAAGCATGTCGGCTCTGCTCCCGAGCGATCCTTGATCGCTCCTGCTCTTCCAAAAATGCCCTCATGGTATCCCACTGTTCAAAAGAACCCTGCTGGCTCTGGTTCTGCTCTCCTCCCTGACCACCCTGTCTCTCCTGATCCTCCTCTTCCTGCTCCTCATCATCCTCCTCATCAACGGGATCCATTTGATCATCAACACCGGGCATACGCCAATGCCTGGCCTGTTCACCACTCGGAAACGTGGCCCCTACCCCCGCAACGGACCGTCCTCACAGGAGTACCAAATTCAAACAATAAAGACACATGTTGTCCGTCGCCCTCAGGTCCCTCACAAACTTGTCATACCGCACTAGCCGGTCTCAGTAATAAAAACTCGTGCCCCCCATCAATCTCATCGCCTCGGGTTTTGGTTCACCCACACAAGCTTGAGCAATCAATGTGATCATCCCCCCTATTGATATGTTTCCCTTTTTGGTAAGGGAAAATGCCTCACATCTCTGAACAAAAATATCAACCCAATCAGGAATCACCTGAAAACTCCTCAACCCTGTTCGCAAAAGGTTTACCATAGCCACATTCAATTGAGCGGTCTCTCCGTTTGCCAACCAAGACATAGATAGACCTCTGTAAAATAATTTCCAAGCTGGGTGAGAAAGAGAGGAAGCCCTAAGGTATTTTTTTTTTTTGCAGGGCAATCCTGTGAGCTCCGAAAAGAAAAAAAAAGTCCCCCCATCAGCCTCCACCCAGTTTCCTCTCGGCTGATCAACCCCAAAGATTTCCCTCAACTCATCATAAGTCACTCGATAGGCTTCATCATTCATATGAAACCGAATAGAATTTTCTTGTGACCCCTTGCCTACCTCCAAAGTTGAAAGGAACACAAGTGAATATCTCAAATACGTAGATGGAGTCTTCCCCAGGAAATTACCTAACCCGGCTTGCATCATCAATTCTATTACTAACGTCTCTAAACCCAAATCCCTCAACACCGGTAAATGAAGGAAAGTGGTGACTTGAAATTTCCTACCCTCAAAATTCCGCCATTTTTTCTTTTGAGCGGGGGTCAATTGGGTCAATCCCATAAACTGCGTCAATGATGCATTAGGGGAAGTGGGATCATTTGGGACTACGGGCGGCGGGTTTTGTCTACCCCTCTTGTTGCTACCCCCTCTAACGTCTGTCTCCTTAGGAGGCATATTTTCAACACAAAAAGCACCTATATATAAGACAGAGAGACACAAATTTTAGTAATAACATTGTCTTAGTAAATAGTAAGCAAATAAGATCTAAACAAATACATATTATATAGAAGTAACAATATTAATATTCAACCATACAAAAATAACAAGTTTGATTGAAACATGAAACTTAAGTAATAACATTGTCTTAGTAAATAGTAAGCAAATAAGATCTAAACAAATGCCACATTCAAACTAATCATCATCATTATCGGCCATATCAACATCATCATTATCGGTCATATCAACATCAACATCATTGATATTAGTAGTTTCAATCTCGACCCCATCAACTCCCTCTCGCACCCACGATGCTTCTTCGTTAGCAACATTTTCATCCAGATTTTGTGAGCAAAATGGTACCAATTCTGGAATCGAATCTGAAACTTGTTTATCATCATTTGAATATATGTCAAAACTATCTCTTGGTGTAATCCTCATCACAACTTTCCAATCACTTTCTATAGGATCTTTAACATACCAAACTTGCTCAGCTTGAGATGCTAATATGAATGGTTCATCACCAACTCGATTATCCTTATACAACTTGTGATTGAAGTTTACAAGAGTAAATTTTTGCTCATCTTCCATCTTTCCTGTCCGGTTATCAACCCAATCACATTTAAACAATACAAATCTTATTGAGTTGCTATAACGAATTTCAAGGATCTCAATCAACTCCACGTAGAAGTTAACATCCCCTACAATGGGATTATTATCCTTTCGGCTTGCAAAACTTGTCACACTTGCATTCAGCATGACTCCACTATTTTGAGTTTTCCTCCGTCTATCGACATCCTTCACTCGAAATCGAAAACCATTTATTATGTAAGACTTATACCGCCTCGCATCCATATGAGGACCCAATGCAAGACTCGTAATTCTTTCGGGCACTACATCTTTCGTCGTGCATACCTTTTATAAAAAACAAAATTTAATAAGAAAATATTTAAAACGATAAATTGAAACTATTATATGAAGGTGGTTTCATACTTACATAATCCTTAAACCTGCTAACAAACTTATTATTATGTTCTTTCTCTATAAGATGTCGTTGATTACGAGGTAGTGTCTCCCTCAAATGTACACGATGCATTACGAGAGGCATTGAAAATATGAATTAAGTATTAATTTGAAATATAAAAGATATAAGGAATGTAAGCTTCATGTAAGGAATCACTTACTCTAGGTATTGTTCAACATCTTCAGTATTGAAAAGCACATATCTATGCGCTTGTACTCGTGTGATGTAATCAAGGGTAATTACCTCTTCTTTTCCTACAAAGCGGCCTAACTCATCACCTTCATCATCATTTATTCTAGGACGATTGGACTTTGTCTCAATGTCATCCAAATATTGCGTACAAAAAGTCATGCATTCTTCAGCCACAATTGCCTTAGCTATGGAGGCCTCGGGATGGGCTCGATTTCTAACATATAATTTTAATGTAAGTAGAAACCTACAAAAACATTTACTTATGCTAAAGCAAATGTAAAAAGGAATTTAACTTTTTTCAAAGTAAATTTAATATGGATGTACCTCTCTACCGGATACATCCAACGAAATTATATTGGGCCTGGTAGCAAGGCCTCCTCGGCTAAATGCACCGACAAGTGCTCCATAACATCAAAGAAAGCTGGTGGGAATATTTTCTCGAGAGCGCATAGTGTGACCCATCCGATCTTGTATCTTTTCAAGATCGCCAAGTGTATTCACCTTTGAGGATAATTGCCTAAAGAAATTTGCCAACTCAATGATGGCTTTTACAACGAAGTAGGCAACGCTTTTCGAACAGCTAAAGGGAGTAGTTGTTGGAGCAAAATATGACTATCATGGCTCTTAAGACCCCAAATAGCTCTTTCCTCTAGATGTACACAACAAGATATGTTTGACGAGTAGCCATCAGGGACTTTGACTCCCTTTATAACTTTCAAGAATGTGTCTTTATGCTTCTTACTCATTGTGAAGCGAGCGGAGGCATAATTTCTTTGCCGGATGGAAGCTTTTGTAGATGCAATGGTTTCCGAATGTTCATCTCTTTTAGGTCTTTTCTTGCTTTATCATTATCTTTTGATTTCCCAGTACCTAACAGTATGTAGCACATTATCACACACATTTTTTTCAATGTGCATAACATCAAGATTATGACGAACATGATTATTTGCCCAATATGACAACTCAAAGAAGATACTCCTCTTTTTCCAATTGTGACACAACTTAGGAACCTTTCTTTTCTCCAACTTGGCTTGTTGCTTCTCACCCTCTTCTCTTTTCCTCTTTTTAATAACATCTTCTATTTTATACTCTGTTTCCATATTTTCAACTTGTTTAAGCAATTTTGTTTCAAACAATAACTTGGGCTTATCTCTCACTTCATGAGTACCATCAAAAGAGCCTTTATCCTTACGAAAAGCATGACTCCTAGGCAAGAAGCGTCGATGACCAATATAACAATACTTGCCACCATGATCCAACCATCGTGCTTGAGGTCTCACATTGCAACAAGGGCAAGCATATTCACCTTTAGTGCTCCATCCAGCACAACATTGCATATGCAGGAAAGTCATTTATTGTCCATAATAGTGAAGCTCGTAAAGTAAACAACTCTGTTCCTTGATGCATCATAAGTTGATATACCATCTTTCCACAATTCCTTCAACTCATCAATTAACGGTTGGAGATACACATCTATCTTGTTTCCCGGACCTTTTTGGGCCTTGAGTAAGCACCGACAAGAAGAAATATGGCTGTTTCATGCATAACCAAGGTGGAAGATTGTATGGCATAAGGACAACCGGCCAAGTCTTGTGAGATATAGTCATTATTGAAAGGATTAAATCCGTCGAGATGCTAATCCCAATCTAACATTCCGAATTTCACTTGAAAATAATGCATAACGTTCATCGAATTCCTTCCACGCACGAGAGTCTGCAGGATGCCTCAAAGACACCATCGTCTATTCTTTTCTCGGCATGCCATCTCATGAGTGTCGCGGTCTTAGATGACCAATACAACCTTTGCAACCTTGGCTTTAAGGGAAAATACCATACTTTCTTCATCGCTACCGTTGGGAAGTTTATTCTTGCCACTTGTTTCCGCACCTTCACCGCTACCCCCTTCTTCTTGTTGCTTATATCTAGAGGCTCCACAAATTTCATATTTAGTAAGTTTTTCGCCATTTCGAAACAACATACAATGATTAATGCACGCGTCCCACGTTTTATAACTAAAACCCAAATCCATGATCATCTTATACGCCTCACGATAGGAACTTGGCACTTTCGCCGAGGCAATGCCCTAATGAAATTTTTTAATAAAGAAGTAAATCCCTTATCGGCCACTCGATAATTAGCCTTCCAAAGTGCATAAGTTCTACAATAAATGAGAGTACCGTAAACTTATCACACCCTTCCCACAAGGCTTGATTCAAGATCTCTCAAAAGTCTAAGAAACTTTGCGGTGGATGCATCTCGATTGTACGATTTCTTCAATTCTGGTGGTTACTATCCAGGATACCCATCCCTTCATGTACCATTCGCCTCATACAATCTTGCACGCCCAATTCAATTTCAATGCCATCTTCAGTTGTCCTATCATTATTATCATTCCTATACGTCGAAATGTACTCTTCCCCGTGCCTAATCCAATTCTTCTAATCTTTTTGAAATCCCACTTCAATACAATGTGATTTCACGGTTGCACGGTCTTTTTGGTAACGATTTGCGCATTTTTACAAGGACAATATATTTCTTTAACACCAACAGACTTTTTTGAGAATGCAAAATCGAGAAAGTTGTCAACCCTGCATATACTCATTTGAAATTCGATTATCCAAATCAATCCAACTTTTGTCCATATATGACTTGACTTGATATTTTTAACGTTAAAATACAACCTATATATAAGACCGAGAGACACAAATTTTAGAATAAAAATAAACTCATAAACAAACATAGTCTGAATATGTACAACTTTTGTCCAAATATAGATAATACACATTGTTGGAGCCTAGCCTATTAGTCGAACTTGGGCCCATGATATAGTATAACCCTATGACAACATTCATTCGTTCTCTCTCACAACATTCATTCATTCATTCATTCGTTCTCTCTCACAAGCCCCCCTCCTAGTCGAACTTGATATTTTTAACGTTAAAATTCATTCGTTCTCTCTCACAAACATAGTCTAAATATGTACAACTTTTGCACAACAACTATTTCCTCTTCTAGACTTTAGATATGCAACTCTTATTTTGGGAATTGACCGAAAAGGAACACTTATTATGGGACCGAGGGAGTAGATGTATATGGAGTGCTTCCTAATTCATGCACCAATGACATTTGAAATTATGCATAGGTCAATAGCAAGTCCATTGAATTTCAACAAGCTCAAATTGGGTGCATTTGTTATATGTGACTAACATTTCAGTACAATTTTTCCTTAAAACCCGTGTCGCAAAAAAAATTGCCCTTTCAAATAAGACGGAGTATGTATTAAGATATATAGGTCATCATGTCCAACACAATCTATTCATGTTGCACCTGATCGCATTTATGTCCTAATATCACAACTTTTAAAGCTTTAGGTAAGCTCAATGAATTATCAAAAAAAAAAAAAAAGGCAGCTCAACGAACAGTGGATGCAGGTCCTCAAGTCCACTACAGATTAAATAAGATCCTATACCAGTAACTTATGAGGAGTGCTAAAAGCTGTATTATAATTTCCAGTAATACGGCTGCAAAAGCATCACATTATACAGTGAAGCTGCTGTTATGTCATAGTTTAATCACCACTTCATACGACAACTTATGCTTCTATTCTCTCTTAACACTTAGAATTACAAAAACTGAAAACTATATAAAGATTTCGGATAATATTGGCCATAGCCCATCCCAACCCGATTTAACAAGAAAAATGGGTCATGTCAAAGCTGACCCGTTTATAAATTCAGGAAATAGTGGCTCTTTTGGTTTCATAATTTAGTGGCTTGGTTTTAGTGGTTTTCATCTATCTCTTTGGGTTCCAAAAACTCTCTTCATCTCTCTTTTTATTTTTCTTCAATCATCACAACGAAAACAAGATAACCCCCCCCCCTTAAAAAGAAAGAAAGAGAGAAAGAATAAAAATTAAAATTGAAGCCAGACGTACCCCCAATGTTTTTAGAATCGAAGGTTCTTTTCTCACTTAATGAAAACCAAGTCAAATTACGAAAACAACAGCACGCTTTACAAAGCATGCAAGTCCATTGAATTTCAACAGGCTCAAATTGGGTGCACTTACCTAAAACCAATCAAATTGACTTACAATGAGATTCATTGACAGAATACCCAAAGAACATTGCTCAAACATACTGCCATGGCATCCCATCAATAAAAAAAATCCTCAAATCAACAAGAAAAATAAAGGCAAAACAACTCCAATATCAAACAAATCATGTTCACAAGGCAAAACAGAGCAATGTATAACTATATCAGCACAGCTCAAATCTCCAATTCCCTTCTAATCAATCAAAATCAATAAACCCTTTTCAAGAAAATGGGAACATAGTAAATACATAAAAAAAACAAGATGTGGGTATTTGAAAAATGACATACCAGAAGCAAAAAAGCCTTCAACGCTCAAGGAGGAGAGAGAGAGAGACAGCTGAGATACGCGCTATAGATCTAGAGGAGAAAAAGAGAGACTGAGATAACAAATCTTCCGAATAACACCAGACCAAGAACAACAAAAACCAAAAATGAAAAGTAAATACGCTATACCTACCTCTGATTTGGTCAACGCGGCCGGCGTCGGAAAAAATCGATCGTGCCCTAGCTATGGAGGAGAGAAAGAGAGCTGAGAGATTACCGCGAAACTGAATAGGGAAATTTGGATTTTCCGGTATTTAATAACATTTACGGCGGATATTGTACACCGCCGTAATTAATGGTATTATTTACAGCGGACGCGTATCAACCGCCGATAATAAGTACCTATAAACGTCGGCTACTGATATACTGCCGTATATAACTTCGATCTCGTATACGTACATGTTAAATGTACGTACATTACTTACTTACGGCGGACGCGTCCGCCGTATATATTAGTTATTTACGGCGGCTGTGCATACCGCCGTATATATAATATATATACGGCGGACGCGTGTTCACCGCCGTATATGAGCGCCGTAAAAAGCCTACTTTCTTGTAGTGAGTTGAATAATGAAAAGATAAAAGTTGGTTGCTGAAACTTACATTGTTGATCAGCATTTGTTTTGTCACTTCCTTTGTGATTGATTCTATGGGCTTGGTAACTAGTGTACCAGCTGGTCTATTCCTACTGCTTCTGTTGGCTGGCTCTGTTTTGGTAAAGGGCCACATCCCTATTTTTCCATCAAATATCAACTCCCCATTACTACCATAAATTGGCCTAGAAACACAACAAAAAAACATGACTTTGATGATGTATCTCTTGCTTTGGCATGATCTATAAGGTTCCACTTCACCGGGAATAATGTATGACCTTGTTTTACATTTTTCCATAAGAAACCACTTTTCATCCGCATGAATGACATTGTCCATATCTTTGAAAGTTGGAATTCCTTCTTGTAATTTAAATTTGAGAGCAGACAGGCTGAATTTCAGCCTTTGCAGGATATTAACTGGTGCTAAGAAAGGCTTAATAGCATTTGTGTGTGCTCTGATCATACCCTCCTTTTTCCATCTCCAAATTGTGCTTTTACTCACTCCCAAACCTTCACCTAATTTTCTAATTGTACCTCTTTGGTGAAATTTTATGTTTTTCATTTTCTCAACATCTAACTTAACTTTTTTTGGCCTTATGACTCCCTGTTTTTTCGATGTTAGGTGGACAGGCATACCTATCTTCATTTGCTCCCTTGCTTGGATCCAAATTCTGTTGACTGTTCGCCTGTTGACACCAAACATTGAAGCAAGTTCTTGGATTTTGCCTTTTGGAAGTACTCCTTGTTGTAAAGCTTCTATCAACATTTGAGCCATTTTGTTTCTTGCCTCAGTACTCATATTCTCTTTCTTATTTGCAGATTGCATGTTGGCGGATTGCATTTTGGCAGCAGGTTTTTTGAAGCAGCTCAAGTTCTTGTAGATAAGAAAAGTTGCCTGTCTATGGATGAAGTTGAACAGTTGAACAATTTAGTTTAAGTATGTATGGAGGTTTTTGAAAAGTTGAACAGTTTAGTTTAAGTATGTAAAGTGTGTATGGAGGTTTTTGAAAAGTTGAACAGTTTAGTTTAAGCATGTAAAGTTTTGGTGGGAAGTTTAAACTTTTCACAAGGATTACTCCATTTAGGCTCCAAAAAAATACTCCAGTACGTTTTTAACTTTTGTAAGTTATTTTAGTTATTGATGTGACATTCCCTAATTATCCCCTAATTCAATCTCATTATCTATATTTTCCATTATATATATATTCATTCCTTAATTTTCGTGCAATTGTCCTTTCCGGACACTTCGGATGGGACGGAGGGAGTATGTTTTTGTTATTGATATTTTTCTTTTATTGTTGTAGGTTCAATTTGTGAAGAACAGGCAAGAGCAAATCGTGTACGCAGAAAGGCAGAGATTATTATGAAAAAAAAATAAGCAAATATCTCTAAATCAAGGACCAGAAGTTCATCTACTGGGTAATAAAAGAATATTCGTTGCCTCCACTATTGCTCTTCGAACTTCAGTCTTTGTTGCTGTCTGAAATGGAAAGACGGTTAATATTGAACGGTTTGGTGGTTTGGTTTATTGGTTCGGCTTGGTGGTTCGGTTTCGCGGTCTCGAACCGTAGTTTGGGGTTCCAAACCGCAGATCAAACCGAACCACACGGTTTGACAATTTTTGAAATCGAACCAAACCACGATTACTTGAAAACCGAACTAAACCGCATGATTTAATTTGATTCGGTTTCGAATCGCGATTTGAACCGAACCACATAAATAGATATAAATCCCGTCCCGTATCGGTCCGTTCCGGCCGGTACGTCCCGTCCCAGTGGAAAAACGGTGCGGAACAGGTTGTATACCGTCTCAGTCTAAAAACCGCTCTGTACCGGACCGAACCGCCCCGAACCGGACCGAACCGGCCGAGATGGATATCCCGGCTGGGACGCAATTTTTTTTTTAGAATGAAAAAAATCAAATTTTTTTTATGTCATTTTAACAATTGTACCAGAAATCCATGAAAAGAATGAAAAAAAATCAATTTTTTTTCTCCAGAAATTCATGAAAATTGAAAATAATGAAAAAAAATCAATTTTTTTTTTCATTTCTTTCTTAAAATTACTATTACTTGGTGTAAAAACATGGTAACAGCTAACATTCTTATAGTTTAATCATTAATGAGTTACTTTGTATCAGAAAAAGTGTTATGTTTTTGTTAACATATACTAGGGATATAATTAGTGAAAAAATACAGAAAAAGTGTGGTAAACCCGGTACGGTGCATCGGTGCATTCCGGTACCGGTATGTTCCGTCCTAATGACAAAACCGGTGCACTGATCGGACGGTATTTATAACTATGACTTATACCCCTGATCTAAGCAAACAAAATCTAATACTCCCTCCGTCCCACCTCAATTGGTCCATTGAGGTGGGACACGGTTTTTAAGAAAAATTATTAAAGTGGGTAGAAATTAGAGGAGAGAGAATGTAAAAGTTAAATGTGTGGTAGGGAATAGGAGAGAGAATGTAAAAATTAAAAATATTTAATAGGAGAGAGAATGAGTGGGAGGAATAGTAAGTTAAAGTGGGTATAATGAATGTTTTTTTTGTAAATATATGAAGATGATAAGGGTATTAATATAGGAAAAACTTTCCATTTAAGGAATGGATCAATTAAGGTGGGACGTCCCAAAAAGGAAAGTGGACCAATTGAGGTGGGACGGAGGGAGTACAACCTATTTCCGTACCATCAATTTGGATCCTCCATCACCTAATTGCCTAACATTCAGCCTTTGAAAATTCATTGTCTAGTTACCATTCTGGTGTCCTCTCAATTTACGAAAAATCTGTTTTCTCGAGTGAGGTAGAAATTGACAGGAGTAATGACAAAGTTAACTTTGTGTTTATAAAGGAGCTAAATGTTTATTTTTCACTATATTGAATAACGACTAATTTAGTGCGAGTTTGGTAAGATCACAAGTTTTAGCGCTTGCACTCGAATTTCGATACCTTCAGTCAAATTAAAACACTTAGGCCCCGTTTGGTTCGTGGTAAAGTGAGAGAATAAAATGATCAATTTCGTTTTATCAATTTCTTAGGCATGTTTGATTTAAGTTTTTCAAGTTTTTTCATTCTATCGAAATGACAAATTCCTTTGATGGAAGGAATTGGGCATTCCTTCCATAAATGAAAGGAATGATGAATTTCTTAGGAAATGAAATTGTAAAAAAAAAAAATTATGACCAAAATACCCCCAAATCCAAATCATCCCTACCCCTGCCTACCCCCACCCACCACCCAAAAAAAAAATTACTCATTTTTTTGTAAAAATTATTTTTTGTAACTACTCCACCCACCCCCTGCCTACCCCACCCCACCCACCCACCAAAAAAACAAAAAATTAATCAATTTTTTGTAACTACCCCATCCACCCCCTGCCTATCCCATCCACCCAGCCCTGCCCTACCCCTCACCCCACCCCCTTCAAAAAAAAAATATTTTTTACTCATTTTGCATACCCCCTGCCTACCCCACCCACCCAGCCCTACCCCTCACCCCCTCCAAAAAAAAAATTTTTTTTTTTACTCATTTTGCATATCCCCTTGCTTACCCCACCCACCCACTCTCGCCCCCACCCCCACCAAAAAAAAAAAATTTAACTCATTTTCCATACCCCCTGCCTACCCCACCCCACTCCCCTCAAAAAAAAAAAAAATTTTTTAATCATTAATTTTTTAAAAGAAGGGTAAATTGGACCTTTTATATGCTTTCATTCCATTTCTATAATTTGTATTTTCAAACCAAACATGATTTGTCAAGGAATTGAATGATAATTTCATTCCATTCCGTGCCAACCAAACGGAGGAGTTTGATCAGATTTTTTCCATTCAAATTCCTTCAAGAATTTAATTCCATTGATCATTTCATTTCTTCACTTTTTTTACATCGAACCAAACGACCCCTTATTATTATGGGGTGATCATTCTTGGCGATGTAGGAGCTAAATGTTTTGAGAACCATGAAAAATTTGGGAAAACATGAATGGTACACATAGTTCACATTTCATGATGGCTCTAACGTATTATACAGAGTTTACTCACAGTGATAGTACATATGGTACGGTACATATGGTACTGGTGGTCACAGTCAAACAACCACAAGTTTTTCTTAACACCGTAACTTAGCGGGATTCCCGGCCAACCCCGTCGCCGCCTCACGTTTCCATTTAACCAAATTTGGCTCTCAAATTTACTAACTCACTCTTCTTTCTAATTTTACTACACACATTCTCACCACCACATGCTTTGCACCTCTTTCCTTAATTTAAGACCCAAAATTCTTGATATGAGATAATTTAAAATTTATTTTGATAGTTATTTAATTAGTTATAATTTAATAGCTTGAACGGAAAAAAAGTGATAGATTGAGCCCAATGGGTCGAGCCAAACGCCCATCCTTCATACTGGCTTAATAGGCCCAACAAACCCATCTCTAAGTCTCACCGACCGACGATCAAACAGCCGAATCGATCTAACCATGGTTCGACAAGCGACCAACCACTATTACATCTCAGTCGGTATTCAAGGCTCGAATTCAGGTCGACCTCGTTTCCACAAGCGACCTCGACTATATATCGACCTAGTTATCTCCAATTTATATTTAACGATGGTATCTTACGGACGTTCCGCCAGCGTGACTGCATATCACGTTGACAACAATAACCCTCAACATCGTAGGCCGGAGGTAAAGTTACTAGAAATAACGGTGGCGCCGAAGGAGATGTCGGCGCTGCTCTAAGATAAGGTGCGGTGACGGAAATCGTAATACCCAATTACCTCCTTAACCCAAAGGAACACCAGGTCCGACAGTGTACCCGATCCCACCGGGCTTCCCGATTGGAGAAGGGACAAAAGGCCCATGGACACACAAGGTGGGGGCCCATGAAACAGAAGAATGCACCAAATAGGTCGAATTAATGTTGTAGGCGGCATCGCAGGTCCTCGTCACCTCGCCTGGATAAGGAGGCCCTTCTGTTACAACGAGCCATGACACTATAAGGGTTGTTAGATGTCCGTGACAAAATATTGGAACTACCAGAAAATCAGGGAGATGACCGCTACTCAGCACGGGACGATCACCATAACCATACTGATGATCATCGATCTCATCCGCCTGCCCCCTCCCATGGATCACAAAGACTGGGCAATTCGGCTAGAAACGACTGCATTGGGGCGGTTAACGAGCAAGTCGAAAACAACGGACCACATCCAACCAATCGCATGAGGTCGATCATACATGTAAGGTTCGGCATTGAGGGGGATAGAGAGCGCGACCTACGTGATCGGCTGAACAATAATAGGGAACGGGAAGTGAACTCCGCCTTGAGAAGACGAGCTGATGCAGGTCGGCAAGAAAGAGCTCAACTAAAACAGGGTCAAGCCAGAGGAAGATCGCCTCCTGGATGCAGGGGTGCAGCCCCAGTTAGAGGTCGATCACCGCTCAAGAATGAGAGAAGGGACAAGTTGCCTCCAAGACAGGAAATGCGAAGGTCACCTTATAGGGATGAATAACAACGGTCGAACTCTGTAACCCACAACGGGGGTGGAAACCATGAGGTGCCTGGATTACATGCACTGGAGTGATTATAACTAACATTGGTTATACCGATTTAATGCAAATGATAGTGTTTTTTAGTGGCAACTACCTGCACTAGCGGTCCTTGTAACTAACACCGGCAGTCCTTATAACTTATATGGGCTATAACGATTTAATGTCAAGGATAGTGTTTTTGATTGTCAGGTGCATGTCTTGGCACTCATTGTTACTCACACTGTCGGTGGGTGCAAAATTTTAGTTATTTATAAAAATGTCATCACATATTTTAAAAGAAGTCTCAGTTATTTATAAAAATGTCACGTGCACGGTTCAGCCCGATTCAAAAATATGTTTCACCGTAAAACGTGTTTTTCACAAAAAATTGTTAAATTGTTGTTCAAAGTATCTTTTTTTTTTTTTTAAACGATAAAAAAGTGAAAATATCATATATTTTTTTAACGGAGAAAGTACATTGTGATGAGATTTGATCGATTCAAATAAACTTAATTAATTGATATTTGTATACAGCACCAACATTTAAGTTTATCATATGAATATTAATTGATTCCTAGTAATTATTTAGGTATGATCTAAAGTGCTTGGCGTGGTGTTTATGAGCTAGAAAATTGGCAAGGAAATTAAGATAATGAGTTGTGAGAGTGCCCCTCGAGTCGGACTTGGTCCCCTAAAAGAGCGCTACATGAAAAAATTAGTGTCTCTAAACCAAAGGTTTTGAGTAAATTCCAATCAAAATAGTTACACTTTAGTTGAGTATTTTATTTTTCTCACAATTGTTTTTTAAACAATCATTGAACAGTTGTTATATGTTTGTTCTACGTACATGCTAAAGTAAAGTTTATATGCATCAAATAGTTTGTCCATTTTAAAAAAAAATTGTCCTAAAAATGAATGTTTCTTTATTTTTAAACTAGTTTATTTTTAAACTAGTTAGTGACCCGTCGTTACTCGACGGACATGATAAATCAACTATTAAAAATTATATCTGAGATTTATATGAAAAATGTATAAAATATTATTTTTTCTGTCCTAAAATGAATGTCATTATGAGATTTAAGGGACATTTAAAAAAAAAATGAATTTTAATAGAATATAAATTAAAAGCATTCCTGCAATTCACATAAAAAAATTTAGTTTTGCAAAAATATAATAAACAATGAAAAATCAAATTAAAAAAATGATTTAGGGACAAAGTTATTTGGAGGTGAAGTTTCAAAAGGACATTAACTTTGGAACAAAACAGGACATTCAATTTGAGCGGAGTGAATAAATTTATTGAATGTTTAAGTTTCAAAAAGTAAAGACATTCAATTTGAGATGAAGGGAGTAATTGAGAGTAATTGATAAGTTGTAAATTTTGGAGAAATGAATTACGTTATTCCCTTCGTTACAAAATTCTTATAGTTAAAGAAGTAAAATTTTGTGCAAAATATTTACTTGTTTTACCATTTTTTAATAAGATTTTGCCATATTTCACTTAAAATAACTAACTAATCAAGTTTTTTACATTTGATCACCAAGTTCTTTTATTTGTTTATTTTGCAACCAAAACATTTTTTTCATACACAATCACACTATCTCTAAATCTGTAAATAAATTCGTTTAATAATCATGTGTCATTGCATGTGACATACTCCCTCCGTCCCGGTAGAAATTGCACAGTTACTGTTTGCGCGGGGAATAAGAAAAAAAAATAATGATATAAATGTTGTAAGTGTAAAAGTAAAATAGGAGAGAGAATGAGTGGAGAGAATAGTAAATTATAATGGTGTTGTGAGTATTAAAATAATGTAGGAGAGAGAATGAGTGGACGAAATAGTAAAGATTCTTTGTCATTTTAGGAAGTGTGCAATTTGTAATGGGACGTCCAATACTTTGAGTTTTATGAAAACTTTTTATCAAGAGTTGGTGGAGTTTGTAAAGAATATGGATCTCTCTTACCCTACTCGAAAGGATCTCATCTCATACTTATCCATAACTCTTTATGTTGCGGCTTTCGCCGAAAAAGTCTTATGGCTAAAGAAAGAGATCACTTCGGAATGGCATATACATCACATATATTGGATCAAGTCAAGACTCTGCCCAATGAGAAAAGTGTGCAGTTTGTAGCGGGACGGAGGGAGTATTTCATTTCGAGCAATGATTACTTAAATTTGTGAAAACATTCAGAAATCATGTACTTAGTTTCCCCTTCTTCCATTCATAGCTAATAATTACTTAAATTTGTGGTTTCTTCCTAAAAAATAATAGTCTTTTTCATTGTAAATTTCCACAAAACCCTTTTTTCTTACTAAAAATTTCATCTTGAAATGGAACCTCCCAAGTTAATTAATCAACTTCAACATAGTATTTGTTATTTTTCGTCCCTTTTATCAAATTAATTCACTCCATAGTTTTAGTTATATTCTTAATTTTTTTATCTGAATTAATTATCTAAATAGTTAAACTCATTGATGGTATGAGCCCTAAGACTATCTTATATTTTTCTTTTCTTTGTTTATTTTCTCAATAGTCTTCAAAATAAGTTTTTTTTTCCTATTATTTATGTCTAAATTAAATAAAAGAGATCATATATTTTCTACCAGCATATATAAACCAAAATAGTGCATTAGTGTCAGATGTATACAGAGAAAACTTAATCAACTAAAACCAAGTCATCACAAAATTCATACTATATTAGGAGAAAACAAAACAACATGGAGGATTAAATTATAAATAAAAGAGATCTTATATTATTATCTAAGGTGCTTGAATTTGAATTATATATAAAAAGAGAGTGAAACGTAAATTGTTGTGAAAAAAGAATGCAATGATATAAAAAAATAGTGAAACGTAAAATTAAGAAAAAAGTTAAATTTGTGTTTGAATTAGAAAAATAATTAAACTATGAATTTATTTTTAGTAAGAGGGGATAATATATTATTTTTGCTTATTTATTTATAGAATAAATTTATGAAAATATGAAATTGTATTCATATGACAATCAAGGAAAATAGTTGATTTCATTTTAAAATTTGGAAAATAAATAAACCAATTATTTAATTTTAGTATTTACTTTTTGCTTATTTAATTTTAGAATTAACTTAATAATATTTGAATTCAAATCCATGCAAACATAAATAAGATTAGATAGTTAATAAAAAGTTTTATTAAATAAAAATGAAAGCACTCAATAAAAAGATTCTTATAAGCTCAAAGGAATTAAAATTATAATAAAATGAGATGAAAATAATCTACATTCTTTCTTTACCATAGCCATTACATGTTTCAAGTTATAAAAAATCTGAAATTTAAATAAGAACTTGGTTAAAATTGAAAAACTATGAAAAAAAATGTTGAAAAGAATTAGTTACAGAGACAACAACATTTTCACTAATAATTTTTAGTGAAAATGGTTTATTCCTACTACATTTCATTTACCTTGGATGAGGAACCAAATCACCACAATTTTGAAGGAAAAAAAACATGAAGTAAATGAAAAGTGAAGGAAAGAAGGCAATACCTAATTGTTGATTTCGATGACGACGGAAGAGAAAATACCTATATATATAAAAAAAAAAAAATGGGAGTAAGGAATATACTTTATGATCTAATAAGTAATCCCTTATTTTCAGTTGAATTTGAAATTCAAATTGATTTTCATTAATAGACGAATTATATAAGGAAAATATTTGAAAAAAAAATAAATGTTATTATTCTCTAATAATTAACATTTTAACCCGATTAAAAGTCAATTTTTGTAGAATTTAGAGTTAATATTTTGGTCCTAAAAAATTTGGGTGAATGTGCAATTCAAATTAATTAAGCTTAAAATTCGGCAAAAATATTGCACCTAATGCTAGCACCTATGAATCCCTTTCTACTTCTCTCTCTCTCACTCACTCACTTTTTTTATTTATCTTTCAAAAAATTAACAATAGATAGTCTTAAAACTTATTTTCATTCATAGTATTATATATTTTTAGAATTTTCATCCTAAATTTTAGTATTATATATTTTAGAATTTTCATATGAAATTCAAAATTTCAAATGCTTAAATTAAGGAGTTGTGATAAAAAGAAAAATTGATTTTTGTATTTACATTAGATAAATATTTGAACTATATCCTTAATTTTAGTATAAGTGTGAAATAAGCAAGTTTATTTTTAGTTAGTTTGATATTTTCGATTTGACATTTGAAACAATTGATCTCTTTATTTATTTTTTTAGTAGGATCGAAATTTTAGTATTATATATTTTAGACTTTTCATAAAAAATTTAAAATTTCAAATGCTTAAATTAAGGAGTTGTGATAATGAGAAAAGTTAATTTTTGTATTAAATTAAATAAATATTTGAACTACTATCCTTAATTTTAGAAGGGGTGTGAAATAGGCAAGTTTATTTTTAGTTAGTTTGATATTTTCAGTTTGACATTTGAAACAAATGATCTCTTTATTTAATTTTTTAATAGGACCAAAATTTTAGTATTATATATTTTAGAATTTTTATATGAAATTCAAAATTTCATATGAAAACAGTAAAAATTATCGGATGTTAATTGAAATAAAAATCATGTCTCCTACAAATATTTCGTCAGAAATTTGAACTATATTTATCTATTACCATATATATCAAAATTTCAAAATTTTAGTTTAGAACTTGATTTTCGAAAATTCAAAATGTATATCAGATATTTTAACTATATTTATCTATTACCCTATTTATCAAAATTTAAAAATTTAAAAATTTAAAATTTGAATAAATCACCCACAACCAAAGGCCTAAACTAATGGAACCTATATAGAGTACATGATATACATAAACTTGTGATAGGAGTCATATTTGGTATCTAGATATGTACAGAATAAAGAAAGACTAATTAAACTCCTAAACTAATGAAACTTATATAGAAGGAATTTACTGTTACATATTTAAACCAATACCAATCAAATAATACATCAAAATGAATATAAAAAAATATAATTATTTTTGTTATCTTCATAAGTCAACTTAATTTGAATGTAATGTAAATAATTAAATTTACTTCCTTATCTTGCAATATTTGAATGTAATGTAAATATTTAAATTTACATCAACTAAAATTTTGGCCATTTGCAAATCAACTAAAATGTATTGGCGAAAACATCTCAATCATTTTATATATAATGATTGATAAGTAAATTTTTTAACCGGATTTTTTTTATTTTTTGGCCTACAATCTGTGTTAAATTAGCCCTTAAATTTTGGCAATTAATAAAATTAACTGAATTAACTAGAGTTGGTCTTATAAAAAACTAGTTTTTTCTTAAGATAAGGAAAAACGTGTTTTCAAAATAAACGGTGGCAATTTTGTAATTACTGACAACCATGTTCAAAATAAACGGTGGTATTTTCGTAATTAATGGTTCCCCCGTTTATGCCAGTGCCTGTTTAACAAACTACCAGTGTGACAAAGTGCCAGTGCATATGTAACAAAGTGCCAGCGAAAAAAGTGTCAGTACCAGTTTAACAAAGTGCCAGAACCGGTAAGTGGCACTTTGTTAAACCGAAACCGGCACTTTTTACACGGGCACTTTTTAATACGGCACTCTTCACACTGGCACTCTGTTACACTAACACTGGCACTTTGTTACACTAATATTTTTGCTGGCTCTCAAAAATACAAGCACTGGCATTCAAAAATACATGGACTGGCATTTTGAAACACATTTACTGGCACTCAAAAATGCATATACTGGCACTCAAAAACACTGATAATTATTTTTCTGATATTCAAAAAAACATGAACTGGCATTCAAAAAAACATGGACTGGCATTCAAAATTACAAGAACTGGCATTCAAAAATACATGGCATTCAAAATTACATGTACTGGCATTCAAAAATACATGAACTGGCATTCAAAATTATATAAACTGGCATTCAAAATTACATGAACTGACATTGAAAAATACATGAACTGTCTGATTCAAATTCCCAAACAAAAACCAAACAAATGCAAATCCAATCACAAACTGGTACTCATTAAATCACAACACTGGTACTCATTAAATCACAAACTGGTACACACTCAACAAACCTTAGTCCCCCAAAATATTTACTTTTCTCTTTCTCTGTTCTCAAATCAAAGCTTCAATTCAACACCAAGAACAAGAAAAGCTTTCAACAATGAATCATAATCCTCGACATAAATCAATTGAAGAATCTTCTCACGGAGATGCCCAGGAACCGAGAGACGATGGCAGAATTGAATTTGAATAGGTAGGACGGATTACGAAAAATAGAAGGCAAAGGAATTGCCATGGCAACGATAATCAGAGCTCGGAAATCGACGCCGGTGAACATGGAGATCTCCGAGATCGCCTTCAACGCCGGTGGAAATCGACGGTAGCACCTTATCTGATGCATTGGATAGCGGTAATTGCTCAATCAGAAGATTTTCGAGACTGTCTTCGACGCCGGTGAACATGGAGATCTCCGAGATCGCCTTCAACGCCGGTGCTCAAGTAGATTTGGTTGAGGTCGATTTGAGAGAGGAATTGGAAGAAGGAATTGGTTTGGCGAGGTCGCCGGCCGGAGGGAGGAGCTTGGGTCTTCTGGTTCCTGCGTATAGAGAGAGATTCTGGTTCCTGCGTACGTGCGTATAGAGAGAGAGGAGAATGTGTTTGCGTTTAGTGAGAGAAACACATTTTTTGTTAAGTTAACAAAAAACGCGTTTTTTATAAGTTTTTGGCAATTAACTATGTTTTAAATTGAAACTTATCTGTACAATATTGTGCTAAAATTTTTGGACTTTTTCAAATTAACCTTGATTTATTGGTTTGACTTTTTAAAGGACTAAGCTACAAAATGAATTTTTTTTAAAGGACTAAGCTACAAATGATTCTGTATAGACAACAACTAAAACATAAATGAATTAAAAGGACTAAAACACAAATGAATGATTTATGAACCAAAAATGTGAATTATTTCATTTAAATAAACTTATTGGATTTATTTTAATGTATAAGTTTAATTAATAATTAATTTCATTTAAATAAACGAAAACAATATGTTAGGTTTATATACAACAATAAAAAAGTGAGACGATAATTTTGATATAAAACATTTAAATGAACTTATTTGTGAGTTGTTTCATTTAAATAAACTTATTGAATTTATTTTAATGTGTAAGTTTAATTAATAATTAATTTCATTTAAATAAACGAAAACAATATGTTAGGTTTATATACAACAATTAAAAAGTGAGACGATAATTTTGATATAAAATATTTAAATAAACTTATTGGATTTATTTCATTTAAATAAACTTATTGGATTTATTTTAATGTATAATTATTAATTAACTAAACTTATTGGATTTATTATGAATCAAATTACCAGGATCTATTGAATTTAATTTTCAAAGGACTAAAACACAAATGAATTAAAAGGACTAAAACACAAATGAATGATTTTTATGGACCAAAAATTTGAATTATTAGGAAATTTAATTTTCAAAGGACTAAAAAATAAATGAATTAAAAGGACTAAAACATAAATGATTGTTATTTATGGACCAAAAAGCTAATTTATTGGAGAAAATGAATAAAATTTAAGGACCAAAATGCAAAATATCGGCGAATAAGAACTTGCCACGCGGCGAGCTGTGGAGCTTAGAATTTCTTCTGCTTTAATATTATATATGGATAACTGTCCCAAAATATATTTTACCAATTTTTTCCATGGCTCATTTTATAGCTGCAAAATTAAATGCTTAAAAAATAAAATAGCAAAAGGGGTTATGATTATGAAAAGTAAAATATGCATGAGAGAAAATGAGTAAAATGAATAGTAAGTTTATTGATATTTTGATAGTATAAAAGTAAAATTAGAGAGAGAATTAGAAATAAATAGTAAAGATTTTTTGTTATTTTTTTAAGTCCAATCTAAAATAAAACAAACATAAATGACGAAAAATCTTGTATGAGATGGGACGGAAGTAGGGGTAAACGAATCGAATCGAATCGAATATCATCGTATTCGATTCGTATTCGTGAAAATATACAAATATTCATATTCATATTCATTTGTATTCAAATATGAAAATTGATTCGTATTCGATTCGAAATTGATATTCGAATTATTCGATATTATTCGAGTATTCGATTCGAAATTTTATTTCTGACTTTTTTTTTCAAAATCTGCTTATCAAATAAAGATTCGAGTATTCGTTTCGATAATATTCGACACTATTTTTTTTTCAATTTTTTTTTATGCGAAATCCAAATAATGACCTATCTAGCTTAACCAAAATAAAGAAATTAAAACAAGCTAAATAAAACCTAACTATCAATCTAAAGTAGACCATGTAGCCCAAAGCAACTAGCCCAAGCGCCGCCCCAAAACGCCATCAAATGGCTCAAACCAAGCCTAAGCCACGGCCGATATTTTAATTAAATATATTACAATAGATGTGAGTTTTAACCGCCGTACAAAGATTGGTCAGGTTTGATTTTGGAAAAGACAAATAGTGGCCAGGATTGAATCTGAAAAACCTAAACTTTCAACTCCCATGTCAGTTATCCTTTCATAGACTTCTCAAAGCAGTTACCATTTCTACATTTCTTTAATCCTTTTTTCTCAAAATTCACAAACAAAAAGCTATTTTAATATAATTATCTCTGAAACATAGTGTTGTGCTAACCCTTTCGTCGTAACCGTCATCTCAGCCGATACCTCGTTCTGTGTTCAAGTATTTTGCCACAACAAAATGCAGACAAAATTCATTGTCAAAGCAATTTAAGGTGATTGATTTAGGTGCTTTGTGTATGAAGGTAGGTAGTACTAATTAAATCTGGGTTTTGCGTTCAATTAATCAGTTAAATAGTTGCCTGAAAAATCATTGTCGATTTCAGTTTTTTCGTCTTCTTTGATTTTTGTTCTCATCTTGAAATTTTGGTGAAAACGATTATTAGTTGGCCTAAATTTTAAGAGAAGATTTTAATTTTGTGACTATAGTTGGCTATAGATGTAATCGTTCTCTTTCATTTTTTTATGCTTTTCCCTGTCTCTTTCTCACACCTACATACATGTGTGAATATTAGTTGCCCTAAATTTTAAGAGAAGATTTTAATTTTGTGACTATAGTTTGCTATAGATATAATCGTTCTCTTTCATTTTTTTATGCTTCTCCCTGTCTCTTTCTCACACCTACACACATGTGTGAATAGACTATAGTTTGTTTGCAATGACATTATAATTGTTTGATTTTTGAATGTTAATCTCGCTTTTTCTTTTTATGTATTTCTATTTAATTTTCTGGTTTGGTCAGCCAATTTTACAGTGCAGTTTTGTTTTTTTTCAATTTAATATTATGTTTTTTAATTATGCATTTTGAGTAGTATGATTATTGGCAAAAAAAAAAAAAGGAAATCAGTAAAATGGTTATGGAACATGCAGGAACTCCCTTCAGCATTCAGAAGAGCAGGAACTTTTTTAAGCATTCAGATGAAAATTATTGGAGATTGAATCTTCTTAGTGGAATTGTTACATAGCATTATTTCTCCCATGTTCGGGTTAGCCGTCGGTGTTACTCTTTCCCGTTGGCATCGTTGCTGCTAATCAGGTTCTTCAAAAGGCATTGTCTTCTGTGCACCTTTTTACCTTCTAATTAATTGTCATTGAATCTAATTTGAGAGTTGATCGAATTTCTACATTTTAGATAATCATTTGAAATTTTGTTTCTAAGCAATCGATTATAAGCAAATCAATTTATTATGTATTGCATATAATATATACGTACTATCTTTCTAAGAGTGTACTTTTTTCACTTCTTTACTGGCAGCTATTTGAAATCTTGGAGTTCAATGAATAGTTTAACTAATTGGTTGACTTTAAAAGGTTTCATTTAGGATTCCTTCGAAATTGATTTTGGTTCTTCAAGTTATTTCATTGGAAATCAATTGGGGCAAAGACACCAGGGGTTGTTGCGCTAGGGTTACCGCCTCTTCTTTTCACAATTTGTGCACACACACTATTATGTCCCTCCTGCCCATGACCTCCGGAATGGCAAAAATGGAAGGAAATGAAAGGGTTGTTTAGGAAATGGATAATCATTCTAATAAAGGTGAGAGTAGTCAGCTGTTTTTTTCAGAAATTATGCAGAAAAGGGAAAGAATTGAAAGAGTTACTAAGAAAATGGATGATATTTCTATGAAAGGTGAGGGAGGTGGTCAAGTGCTGAAGAGAGTGAGAGTGGAGAAAGGGTCCAATAATCGAAGAATGATTCACCCAAATCCTCCCCCTTCTTTTTACAGATTAGGTTGGATACATGCTCTAAACATGCAAATGGTGGAGAAAGTTAGAACAAGGTGAGTGAAGACGTGAAAAATAATGTGCTAAGAAGGGGGTCTAAAATCTATTGCATGAGGTGAACACCTCCGATTTTTAAACTTTCGTGTGCATGTGTTTTGTTGCAATGAATCTAAATTTTTATAGATCAGCTATATTTTTATGCAGAGATGGCAGTTTTAGAATGGTGGATCTATGTTATGGTGATGTTATTAACTCATAACATTTGTTATTTATATTGAGATGATTTTTATTTTGTAAAACTCCTCTTTGTTTTCTGTCCAGTTGTTAAAAATCTTGATGGCTCTTTGTTTCAGCAATATAATTTAATATTTTTTCTTGGATTCCCATCTTTCTTTTACAAGGTTGGGGTTCTACAATTTTGGTCAGCTTATGTTTACTTTTTGGTGGATGGAACTCGGTGTTTTTGGATTTATTTTTACTATCCATTGGTAAAAAGCTTGATAACTTTTTGTTCAATTGCATGTTTAAACTGGCCTAGACTTTGTTTTCCCCCGCTTTCAGATAGCTTCCCGGAGCTTCGATGCTAAGCAGATGATGCGGGCAACCAACCCCATCTCTCTTGGTAATCGACTAAAGGCCTTGGAGTAAAGTAAGCTAAGGAGCAAAGCTCCGATCGCGACTAAATCAACATATTATTGCGTGCGGGCTCAGCTCTTGCATCCTTCCCATCTGCGAGTGAAGTGTTTATGCTCCCGGGCGTGCTAACGGCTTAGGAAGAGAAAGACAGATCCGACTGGGCCTTGCGTTTGGTTCGAAAGGCTTAGTGGGGTTAATTGACCGAAAGATCGGTTTCATTATTAGTAACTGAAAATCTTTGTTTTTATTTGTGTACTCCTTCAGACCCACTCGAAATAGGATTGTTGGGTTGGGCACGGGGATTAAGGAAAATTTTTAGTGTAATAGATGTTGTGAGTATGAAAAGTGAGGTAGGAGACAGAAAGTGGGGTAGGGAATAATAAATGGAAAGTTGTTGTGACTGAATCTTAAGTCGTTGAGCGTGAGCAAGAGTGAGACCATTATTGTGCCCCTTCAATTGCCAGTTTGTTTGGGTCGTGGTATCCAGGGTTCACACTAAGCATGTCAAGCTGTTAAGCAATCACAAAGTGCATGTCAAGCAGTTTATAAGGATGTTTTTTTTTTCTATTGGATGCTTAAACTACGCTGATATAGTTCGAGTAGGGCCAATAATCTTGGAAAATATTTTTCTTTGGCATTGGAGTTCTTGAAGGGACAATCATTACTGACGAAGCTTTCCTGGATATCCATTGTGCAAGTGAGGATGCTTTATGTATGATTTTATCATTATTATTATTGCTCTCAGTCAGACATTACAGAAGCCAATATGAGTGGGATTCTTTGTATGTTTTAGTGAGAAGTACTATCATTCTTTGTATTCTCCAAGAAGCGAGGTATTTGAAAAGAGAGGAGGAAACATGCAAAAAGAGAGGAGGAAACAGAAGCCATATACTGAGGGTCTCTCCTTGAAAGTAATCAATTTTCTGGTTTGGACTTCTTAATTTACCTTTCTAATTTGAGGGGGTTTATCTTAAAAGTTGTTTAACTTCGTGAAGGGTTCATACAAATATTTGGTGATTTTTTTGGGGAAGTAGATTGTCTTGATGATCGAAAAGATGGTACCAGAGGTGATCTGATCAACCCGTCCTGTGGAAACAGTGGTAGTACGACTATCAAGAAGAGACAAGCCAAGGAGGATGCAAAATGTGAAAGACCTAGCGGTAGAGTTGCAGTGTAAAACTTTAACTCCACATTTAGTCAATTGACTTCCTTTTAATCTCTCCATCGAAAGCGTACATTTATATAGAACCAATCATTTTCATATTATCATCATTTATACTGCCATCGTGCTATTGACACGGGCCAAAGATTACTAGTATATATATAATATTATATATATATATATATATATATATATATATATATATATATATATATATATATATATATATATATATATATATATATATATTATTCGAATAATATTCGCCGAATATTCAAATCGAATATCGTGAGATAGTATTCGTATTCGAATGCTTATCGAATCAAAATAAAAATTCGAATTCGAATATTTCGAATACAAATGCCGAATATTGAAATTCAAATATCAAATCAAATAAAAAAAGGTTCGATTCGTTTACGACCCTAGACCAGAATGAAGGAGTGTAAGGTCATTTCGGTAATTAGCAGCTAAACTAATTCCCCTTGCTACTAAATCCCAAAATTGATCGTCACATTCTCACTATCTATCTATAACTTGACTGCTAGTTTGATCCGTTCCATTTCTTTCAGCTCTTGGGCCCCATCCTTGCCTGAGTACATTTTCTCTCTCTCTCTCTCTCTCTCTCTCTCTCACACACACACCACAACACATCAGTGAATACACCCACATATGCAACCCACACTTAACTTCTTCAGTTTCTGAGCTCTTTGAGAGAGAGAGAGAGAGAAAGAAAGAAATCAGCAAACTGTGTAGTATCTAATGTATGTGTGAAGCAGAAGCTCTGATATCGCAGCTGAAACGCACTACCCGGCAGGGAAAGAAACCAGATATCGGCCAACATTTATGTGGATTTTCACCGGCGATGTCATTTTTCGGCGGAAAACAATCAATTGTACACTACTCACTAGCATTACTGCTGATAATTTCAGTGATTCAAATATGGATGCCTGGTGATTGCAGAGTGAGGGCAATAAGGTTATTAGCAGAAAAAACAGGGGCAAAAGACAAGAATGGTGATGAACAAACAACAGAGCTGTTTAGAAAGTTCTTCAATGGAAGACTTTCTAATCTCAACAACACTTCAATCACTGACAAAAGAAGAGTTCCCAGTTGCCCAGATCCTCTCCATAATTAGTTCTTAGGATTATTTATATCTTTAATTTTGATTTTATCCCAAAATACCCACGTTTTTTCTCATTATTTTATTTTGTCTTTGTATTTTGATATGAGTGATATAAGGGGGTAAACCGTGGGTATTTCAATCACCGGCGATGTCATTTTCACGGTATGTTGATCGAGATCAACTTAGAAAGCGGAACACCTATTCAACTGCAATTTGATTGTGCATATCTCTAGTAATATTAGTTGTCAAAAGATTTTTTTTAAAAATTATACTTGACTCATTTGTATAGTGCTTATATAAAAGTTATAAAAGTAAAAATGCAATAAATTTAGTTTTTTTTTTTACTTAGAAATGTAAAGTAATATTTTCTTTATTGTAAATTAAAAAGGAAAAAATAACTTTTATTCAGGTTACTGGACAGAAGATTACTTCCTCCGTTACACCTCAAATCGAAATAACATTTTGACACAATAATTAAGGAAAAGTAGAGCAAGAGTGATGTGTTGTGACTTGTGAGTATAAGAGTTGAAATAGAAACGACAGGGAGCGAAATAAATAGTAAGTTGATTGATGTTGTGATTATAAAAATAATGTATAAGAGATAATGAGCGGGAGAAATAGTGTAAAAAATATTTTCATTTTGAAAAGTTCGATTTGATATAAGACAATCAAAAATAATAAAAAGTTTGATTTAAGATGAAACAGAGTACTCCCTCCGTCCCATAACAACCGACACAGTTACTGTTCCGCACGGAAATTAAGGAAAAAGTGAAAAGGTTGATGTGTTGTGAGTGTAGATAGTTGAGTAGGAGAGAGAATGAGTGGAGAGAATAGTAAATTATAATGGTGTTGTGAGTATTAAAATAATGTAGGAGAGAGAATGAGTGGAGGGAATAGTAAAGATTTTTTGCCATTTTAGAAAGTGTGACTTATTAGTGGGACGCCCAAAATAGCAAAGTGTGTCACTTGTTGTGGGTCGGAGGGAGTATTTAACATGCTAAAACATATTCTATCATGTGACCTTGTTCTGGTGTTATAAAGTTGATCATGTGACTCTTTTGAGCCAATTCATAAGGTTTGAGGTGAGGGTTTGTTTCACATCATGATGATGGAGAAAATAAAAAAAAAAATGGAGTAAAATAAAAAGAGAGAGTGTAAGAAAACGAAATTACATACTCCGTATTTACAATTCATGACATTTCACTTTTCCTAAATGATTGAAAGGACATTTTATATATGTTTGACAAGTATAGAAAATATTTCAGAGTATCTTGGAAGCAATTCAAGCTAACAATTACTTTCTTTAAAGGTTTTTCTTTTACCATAAATATTTGGTCGGTCCACTATTTTTAAAATTACTTTTACTATGTTTTGTACCTTATTTAAAAATACCACAAACAGGTAAAATTTGAGATTGCTTGCAGGAACCATTTTTGTAATTTGCCAGAATTAGTGATGGACATATTTAATGTTGTTTAATTGACCTCTACTATTATTTTTACTTTTATTAGACTAGTAGTACTACATGCAAGGGGTGAAGTGAGTGAGTTGTCAAGAAACATAATCCTATCATAGTTTAATGTAAAATTGATCAACCCCTTCCGTTTGATTAACACTGAATGAAATGAAATTGTCATTCAATTCCTTGGCAAATCATGTTTGATTTGGCTAATCAACTTTATAAGTAAGTTACAAAAGTACTATTGTACTCTCTCATACTACTCTTAGCTCCGTTTGATAATTCCGTAGAAAATTAAATAATACTCCTACTTTCTTGTCTAGTTTGAAATAAGACGTTTGATTAACTTTATTATATTTTCATCAATAGTTTAAATATAAAATAAATTATTCTAATGAAAATTTTTAAAAAAGTTATTGAGAATATTATTAATCATAATATTCTCTCAATACTTTTTTATTCAATCATTACTTTTTCTTTTGGTCAAAGTGCAATTAACTTAAACAAATATCTTATTTCGAGCACGGGGGAGGGAGTATCAGATAAAATTGTTTGTTACGGAGATTGTTTTGAATAAGTAGAAGGCTATAACCGTTAAGGAGATCATCTCCGTATTATTTATCCCACAGAAGAGGATGATATTAATAATATGAAGATTATTAGTACGAAAATATAAAGCGATTATTACCGCCTATTCCTTCGTCCTAAATAAAACTATCATTTCTGATTGAGCATTTTAAAATTTAATCACCTAATCCAATATTCATAATCAATATTATCATATAATCCATGAATCATTTATACTTACATAAATGACAAAACTCCCCTACACCAAAAAAAAAAAAAAAAACCCTCCCCTTCCACACGACACACTCAGTCACATAACTGTCCACACATTCACCTGTATTGGATCGAAAACTCTAGCTTTACGGCCTCCTGGTCTTGTGGTATGCTAAACGGCCTCTCCTCTGGGAGGTCATAGGTTTGATTTTCCTGGAAATCATATTTGTGAAAAATATACCATGAGTTTCAGGATCCTTAGGAGTCTCCCGGGGCACATCCGTGCGGTTAAGGAAGCAGCATTGCTTGGCTTGCAACCTCAGCGTGGGAAGTTCGAATCTTGGCAGGAGCAGCTAGAGCAGTCAATTTATTGGTGATGTAAGAGTGATGTAAGAGTGATGTAAGAGTGATGTAAATGCCTTGTAGGAGGGCTCCCTTGGGGCCAGGAGTATAAGGGGTGCTGCCACCCCGACTTCCTCGGGCATATCCCGCGATTTACCTCCGCCAGGTCACTGAGGGACCGGTAGCTGGTGGTCCAGGATTAGTCCAGCGAAGCTGGAAACCTAGGTATCAAAAAAAAAAGAAATTACTTATGAAAAACGTCCTGATCTAATTGATTGAAACCATTTATTTCCACAGATCAGTAAAAGTAAAATATTTTGAAAGAGTAAGTTTTAGAAAATAATTGGTTTCCTATTTTCGAATCAATATCACATTTTTGGTAAGTTAATTTTGGGACTTTCATGAAAAAATTTAGAATTGTTAATATTCTAAATATCTTTTATTTATGTACATATATTTATATTAGGACTAACCTACTAACAACATCTTTTTCCTTGTGAGTCTGCTTCATGTTTTCTTGTAAGAATTGAAAACTCACATATGGAAGGTGTTGGATTTGTGAAGATCTTCTCAAGGTGCATATAAATACAAGTGATCAGCACAAAGAGAAGACACGGCTTTGGAGTGAATTTGAGAGACAATACACAGTTGTGATTCACGTTTTCAATATTGTGATTTTAGGTTGTGAGTGAAGGTTGTGTCTTACATCCGAACTCACATCTAGGTTTTTGTCAAGTTCTTTGTTTTACTTCTGACTAGAATATGATCCACTTGGGAAAGGGAATCTGTTCTTGTCATAGAAGGTGATTAGAACTTGTTTAGTATTTTCGTATTTTAGTTTTCACTAATTCGTGTTTTTGTAAACATTAAAAGTTTTTAATAGTGAAAAGTTTTTTGGCGTAAGCCTGATTTGTTGGGATCAAAACCAGTAAACTTTATAATTCTTGTGTTTTACTTTTTTATTCCGCTGCTTTATTTGTGGATGTGTGGACAGTTATGTGTCACATCCGTACTCACATCCGTGAACTGTTGAGTTGTTTAAGCTTCCTAGCTACACGAAACTTTCAATTGGTATCAGAGCAAACTCTCGAAATATTACTGAGTGTTGATCCAGAAAGTGTAGTCATAATGGAATGCCAAAATCATCAAAACGGGCCTCCTGTCTTGAATGACACAAATTATTCTCTTTGGAAGTCTAAGATGTGTAATTACATCAAAGGTATTGATGAAAGGGCATGGATGAGTATTCTTGTGGCCTGGCAACCTCTGACTGAGGAGAAAAGGCCTTAATCTAGTGTTGGTGAATCTGTGTTTGAGAGAAAGCCTGAAGAAATGTGGATTCTTGATGAAATACATGCTGCGAATTATAATTCGAAAGCAATGGGTGCTATTTCCAGCCATGTTTATGGAAATATGCACAAACTCATCACTAATGAAAGCATTGCAAAGAGTGCTTGGGATATCTTACAGATGCAATGTGAGGGGATTTCAAGTGTAAAGGCTACTAGGCTTAGGATTTTAATGGATAGATTTGAGATACTTAGAATGGAAGAGACAGAAGACATAGTCTCTTATCCTGCAAAAATCCATGAAATTTCGAATGAATGTACTAGATGCAGGAGAATCAATTTTTAATGCCAGACTTGTGAGTAAGATTTTGAGAACCTTACCTGAGAGGTTCAATATAAAAGTGGTTGTTATAGAGGAAACTAATGACACCAACACAATAGGTTTAGATAAAATTGTGAGAATTTTGACTGTGTTTGAGCTGAATCTTGAAGCTCAGAAAAAGAACAAGTCCATAAGACTTGCTCTCAAAAGTGCTGTTGTTGTTCCAACAGAGCTTGTGGAACTGTCCTCTGAAATTGACAAGTCTAATCTTGAGGAAGAGGATGTGGCACTTATCTCTAAAAAATTTAGTTCCATGTTGGAAAATAAGAGCATGAGTAAGTTCCCCAATAGACATGCTCCCAGTGCTGCTGAAAAACCAAAGCCTAACACTAAGACTGGGTTCAAAAAGCCAAATTTGACAATAAAAAATCCTCTGATTCTGTGCAATGTAGGGCATGTCATGGCTTTGATCACTATGCCAATGAGTGTGCTAATACACTTAAAAAGAAAGGAATGAGCTTAACTGCCTCTCTGAGTGATAGTGAGGATGAGGAAGAAGTGGCTAACATGTCTATAATCAACTGTCATTCTGTGTTTAATGCTTTTCTCGCAGAAATTGATGAAGGAGTTCTTGAGGAAAAAATGGATGTGGTCCCAAATGTATACACATCTCCTGATACATCTAACCTGAATTTTAATTGTTTCTCTGTAAAAAGAGATTCTGATGATGGGGATAGGGACATTCCCTATGAGGAACTCTTTGCAACCTACAAAGAACTGCATGCTAATTAGATAAAAAGGATAGACAAGATTGAGGTACTTTCTAAGGTAAACAAATCTCTTTCTGATAAATTGGCTATTTGTGAAGATGAAAAAGCCATACTTTCAAAAGAGAATGATGATAAAAAAGATACCATTACCAAACTTGAAGTTCTTGTGACCAAGAGAGAAGTTGAGCTTGAAAAATTCAAAAATGAGTGTGAAAAAGCTAAAAGTACATTTACCAAGTTAAACAAAAGTAAAATAAAACTTGATGAAGCTATTTCAATGGGTCAACTTAATAAAACTGGTCTGGGCTTTGAAAAAGATAAATTTGTAAAGGAGGGATGTGAGGCTTCTACTTCAAAAGTTGTGGAAAAATCATTTTTGAAAGAAAAAACTCTTTTGAGTGAGAAAAGGCCAAGGAAAAGACACTACATCTGTCATTATTGCTTTGCTCCTGGGCACATTAGACCCTTCTGTTACAAGCTAAAAGCTGACAAAAAGGCTGGTTGTGTTAATCAGTCTCAGATGTGTGAGAAGATATGTACACATCTGAACACACATCCTGGTAATTTAAGACATCTGCACCACGAAAAGAAATTTGAAACTAAGTGGGTGGCTAAACCAATTGCTACCTACAATGTTTTTTACTCTTTCCTCAAGAGTAGTGTCTCTGATTCCTGATATTTTGATAGTGGGTGCTCTAGGTACTGGGAACCAAGATGTTCTTGTAGACTATGAGTCAATTTGTGGGGAAAAGGTGAATTTTGGTGATGGTGCTCAAGGTAAAATTGTTGGAAAAGGAACTCTAGATGTTAAGGGTCTCCCAAAATTTTACAATGTGTACCATGTGTAAGGCTTGAAAGCCAACCTGAATTAGCATCAGTCAACTATGTGATGATGACCTCTATGTGTAATTTTATAAACACTTGTGTGAAGTGTTTGATAAAGATAATATGTGTGTGTTCACTGGTCCTAGGTCTGCCGGTAATTGATTAAATTCCGTCGGTATTTCCGCCGATAAAGCCGGCGGACATAGTCCGACGGTAATACCGACGGACTATGTCCGTCGGTAACAAATCCATATATATATATATACACGTCCTTCCCCATTTTTAATTGTGTTTCATTTTTATTACGACTCCTCCGTTCCTTCCTCAGTGTTCGCGAACCCTAACGTCGCCAACGCCAAGCCGTCGCCGCCGAGCCTCGCCGTCGCCGGTAAGTCTTCTTTCTCTCTCTCAATCGATTTCTCTCTCTCAGTAATTCGCCAAGAAGAACACGCCGTCGCCGTCGCCGCCGTTTCTTTCCATCGTCGTTGCCGTCGCCGGTACGTTATCTCTCTCTCTCTTGCTTTCTCTCTCTCAATCGTTCTCTCTCTCACTCGATTTCTCTTTCTCTCTCTCATCGGACGGTGTGAAATTGCGTTTTTGGTTTTTTATTTGTGCTATTTATTTTAAAAAGTCCAATTTTTATTCTGGGACTTGTTTGCAATTTTGGTTAAATTATTTGTGCTATTTATTTTGTTATAAAAATTTTGCAATTTTGGTTGAATGAAACACGCAGAGTGTTTTTTTTTTTTAACATACTTTGTTATAATTTAATTTTTCTGTTCAACATGGTTATTTAGAGGGGTGGAAATCAAATATGATAGTACTGGCCTTGGTTCACTGTCTGCAAAATCATGCTCAATTTGTGCACTGTTCAAACTTATTTTCGGATATGTATTTGTGCCCTCAACATACTTCTATTGAATTTTGTTTGGTGTTCTTTATTTTTTGATTGGTATTTGTAAGAACCCTAATTTGTTTTTGATTCTAATGTTCATGATTATTGATTGGTATTTGTGTGAATTTTCAAATATTTGAATGTTTGATGCTTGATTGGTCCTCCGATTTAGGTTGTTTGCATTTTATAACTAGTTTATCAAGCTGGGTTTTGGAAGTGGCTCTTCATTATACCTAATTGGTAGTTAATTAGGCTTTAAATAGATTGAGATACAACTCTATTTAAAATATAAATAAGATGAGAGCCTTTTTCACCCACAGCTATCAAAATTCGTCTTCTTTGATCAAGGAAGACGGAGTAAACAAGTTCATTACCGTTTGAGCAAATAATTTTCTGTTTAATAAGAGTTTTTTCAGTTTCACTGTCCTCTTTCTCTCTAAGGATCTCAAACATCACTTGAGATCCTTAGAGAGGAGGACAGTGAAACTGAAAAAAAATTCTTATTAAACAGAAAATCCTTTACTCAAACGGCAATGAACTTGTTTGCTCTGTCTTTCTTGGTCTAAGATGAGATTGGGTTTTGATAGTTGTGGATGAGAACGACTCTTATCTTGTTTATAAATGTTAATTTAATTCATCATTGTAAAATTTCAAATTTTACAATAAAGAATTAATATTTCAAATTATTCACAATATTAATAATTTAAAAAATATGATAGATGTGTGTGTTAATTCATTATTGTAAAATTATGCATTTTACGGTAATGAATAAAAATTAATGTTACGACGTGACGTTGTGACGGTTGAAACACAAAAGCTTAGAAACCCGTTTAAGAATCTTTAACTTATCATGTTGAGGTCAACATGTAGTCATCGATTCTTAAATTGTCCGTGTGGACAGTCTTGAAATGCACGATTATATGATTTGTAAATATCATCATTTACTTGGACATGTAGTCATTAATTTGAATGTCATCGTGTGAAAAGGTTGTTGGAAAAAAATAAATAAATAAGTAAATAATAATAATAATAATAATAATAATAATAATAATAATAATAATAATAATAATAATAATAATAAATAATAATAATAATAATAATGGACATAAATATAATAATAAATAAAAAATAAAATAAAAAATAAAAATAAAAATAAAAATAAAAATATACATATATGTATATATATAAATATCATTATTGTCTATTAAAATTGCTTGAATAGTCGATAGTTGAAATATTTCGGTTGCATTAATCCTATTGTTCTCTGAGTGTATACTAGACATATATGGTTGATTACACACTGTCGATTCTAATCGATAGTGTTTGATTGACCTAGTCTACGTCGTGCACTTGGAGACCATGGGGTTATGCTGCCAAAATTTCTTGATTTTCGATTATAAGGCAAGTAGATAAAGTGATATTTGCAATTCATACGTGTATTTCGGGATGGGATAGAAGCCAACCCCACTACTATCACGTACAACCACTACCATGGGGTTATGCTGGAGTGGAAAATCTCAAGTTTTTTGCACAAGCATTAGGCCCAAAGATTGAAACTTTGATTAATTATTATAATAGTAAATCTACTTTCAAAGTTTCAATCTTTGGGCCAAATACTTGTGCAAAAGACTTGATATTTTCCACTCCAGCTCATTATAAATGTAAACCCTCTCTCTCTCTACCCCTCTCTATTTTGTTAATTTTTGTGGTGGTGATGGCAGTGGTGGTATACGTAGTAGTATTAGTAATAGTAGTGGTAGTAGTGGTGGTAGTAGCGGTAGTAGTGGTAATAGTGGTGGTGGTAGTACGTAGTGGTGGTGGTAGTAGTAGTGATGGTGGTAGTGGGACTCTTTTCACATAGTGTATATTGGCTGCAAACATCTTACTCCATAATTTTCTTGGACATGTAGTCATTATTTTGAATGCTTCCTACTATTTAAATTTTGTTCTACTTGATAATATTTTTTGTCTACATATATAATATACTAGTTTAGATATGTCGGGTCGAGGTGGCAATCGTTCAAAGAGAGGGAAGGTTGCGGGTTTTGTCCATCATCTTGTTTCACCAAGGACGGGAGGGAGGGGATCTACTTCTGGTTCTGGACGTAGTGAACCATCCGGGCGGGTTAATTTGGACGCAATTATTAATGAGAAAGGAAAAATGGAAATATATATCTCTCCCAGTGGCCAGTAAGTATTATTTAATTGTAAATGTCATATATATAATGTTTATATTTTATTATTGTCTTTTTATTTGTATATATATTGATATATCGTTTTTTAATTAATATCTTAATAGGTTTATACATGCATGGTGGTGGTAGAGTGTAGCAAAGAATGCTGAAGCTGCCGTGGTTGTTAAACATGATTTTTCATTGACATGTAATTAAACAAACAAACAAACATATGTAGTTTCTCTTTCCCTTTCCCTTTTCCCTAGGCTTTCCCTACTGCCGTTTCCCTTCCCTTTTCCCTTTTCCCCTTTCCCCTTTCCCCCTTTCTCCTTTCTCCTTTCCCCTTTCCCCTTTCCCTTTCCCCCTTTCCCCGGCCGTTTCCCCTTTCCCCTTTCCCTACCGTTTCCCCTCTTTCCCCCTTCCCCGTCGCTCGATTTGGACAAACATATGTATTTTATTTGATGTACAAGCGAAACAGGTTGTTTGTGTGTGTTTGTAGTTTGTAATTGTATTTGTTTAAAACAGGTTGTTTGAACATTTTATGCCTTTTACAGGTGGTTTAATAATAAACAGTAATTTTTTTAAAAAATCTGATTAGACGGAAATTTCCGTCGGTAAATTAATAAAAAAAATAAATAATACTAATTTTCGGCGGAAATATCCGTCGGAAAATAATAAAAATTAAAAAAATAAAACTCATTACCGACGGATATATCCGTCGGTTTATGGTTTAGATTTCCGACGGTAAATTTTATGGATTCCGACGGTTATAACCGCCGGTAATGGGTTTTATTTACCGACGAATATTTCCATCGGTAACCTCCGGCCATTGTTCCGGTTAACCGGCCGGCGTTATTCATTTCCGACGGACGGTTCCCGGCGGAATTTCAGATTTTCCGGAGGACAATCCGTCGGTATTTCCGGCGGATTTAGTCCGTCGGTATTACCAACCAATTATTTCCGACGGAACCCGACGGACGAATTCCGTCGGTAATATCCATTTACCGACGGAAATGTGGAATTACCGACGGAAATTTCCGTCGGTAAAAGGCCTGTTTCTAGTAGTGAAATGCCTTGTAGGAGGGCTCCCTTGGGGCTAGGAGTATAAGGGGTGCTGCCACCCCGACTTCCTCGGGCATATCCCGCGATTTACCTCCGCCAGGTCACTGAGGAACCGGTAGCTGGTGGTCCAGGATTAGTCCGGCGAAGCTGGGAACCTGGGTATCAAAAAAAAAAAAGAAATTACTTATGAAAAACGTCCTGATCTGATTGATTGAAACCATTTATTTCCACAGATCAGTAAAAGTAAAATATTTTGAAAGAGTAAGTTTTAGAAAATAATTGGTTTCCTATTTTCGAATCAATATCACATTTTTGGTAAGTTGATTTTGGGACTTTCATGAAAAAATTTAGAATTGTTAATATTCTAAATATCTTTTATTTATGTACATATATTTATATTAGGACTAACCTACTAACAACATCTTTTTCCTTGTGAGTCTGCTTCATGTTTTCTTGTAAGAATTGAAAACTCACATATGGAAGGTGTTGGATTTGTGAAGATCTTCTCAAGGTGCATATAAATACAAGTGATCAGCACAAAGAGAAGACACGGCTTTGGAGTGAATTTGAGAGACAATACACAGTTGTGATTCACGTTTTCAATATTGTGATTTTAGGTTGTGAGTGAAGGTTGTGTCTTACATCCGAACTCACATCTAGGTTTTTGTCAAGTTCTTTGTTTTACTTCTGACTAGAATATGATCCACTTGGGAAAGGGAGTCTGTTCTTGTCATAGAAGGTGATTAGAACTTGTTTAGTATTTTCGTATTTTAGTTTTCACTAATTCGTGTTTTTGTAAACATTAAAAGTTTTTAATAGTGAAAAGTTTTTTGGCGTAAGCCTGATTTGCTGGGATCAAAACCAGTAAACTTTATAATTCTTGTGTTTTACTTTTTTATTCCGCTGCTTTATTTGTGGATGTGTGGACAGTTATGTGTCACATCTGTACTCACATCCGTGAACTGTTGAGTTGTTTAAGCTTCCTAGCTACACGAAACTTTCAATTGGTATCAGAGCAAACTCTCGAAATATAACTGAGTGTTGATCCAGAAAGTGTAGTCATAATGGAATGCCAAAATCATCAAAATGGGCCTCCTGTCTTGGATGACACAAATTATTCTCTTTGGAAGTCTAAGATGTGTAATTACATCAAAGGTATTGATGAAAGGGCATGGATGAGTATTCTTGTGGCCTGGCAACCTCTGACTGAGGAGAAAAGGCCTTAATCTGGTGTTGGTGAATCTGTGTTTGAGAGAAAGCCTGAAGAAAGGTGGACTCTTGATGAAATACATGTTGCGAATTATAATTCGAAAGCAATGGGTGCTATTTCCAGCCATGTTTATGGAAATATGCACAAACTCATCACTAATGAAAGCATTGCAAAGAGTGCTTGGGATATCTTACAGATGCAATGTGAGGGGATTTCAAGTGTAAAGGCTACTAGGCTTAGGATTTTAATGGATAGATTTGAGATACTTAGAATGGAAGAGACAGAAGACATAGTCTCTTATCCTGCAAAAATCCATGAAATTTCGAATGAATGTACTAGTCTGGGAGAATCAATTTTTAATGCCAGACTTGTGAGT
Organism: Adenophora triphylla var. japonica; assembly: GCA_022495995.1. Classification (NCBI taxonomy): domain Eukaryota; kingdom Viridiplantae; phylum Streptophyta; class Magnoliopsida; order Asterales; family Campanulaceae; genus Adenophora; species Adenophora triphylla. The sequence continues at coordinate 14,117 of JAFEMH010007947.1, read as the reverse complement.
AAGATTTTGAGAACCTTACCTGAGAGGTTCAATATAAAAGTGGTTGTTATAGAGGAAACTAATGACACCAACACAATAGGTTTAGATAAAATTGTGGGAATTTTGACTGTGTTTGAGCTGAATCTTGAAGCTCAGAAAAAGAACAAGTCCATAAGACTTGCTCTCAAAAGTGTTGTTGTTGTTCCAACAGAGCTTGTGGAACTGTCCTCTGAAATTGACAAGTCTAATCTTGAGGAAGAGGATGTGGCACTTATCTCTAAAAAATTTAGTTCCATGTTGGAAAATAAGAGCATGCGTAAGTTCCCCAATAGACATGCTCCCAGTGCTGCTGAAAAACCAAAGCCTAACACTAAGACTGGGTTCAAAAAGCCAAATTTGACAATAAAAAATCCTCTGATTCTGTGCAATGTAGGGCATGTCATGGCTTTGGTCACTATGCCAATGAGTGTGCTAATACACTTAAAAAGAAAGGAATGAGCTTAACTGCCTCTCTGAGTGATAGTGAGGATGAGGAAGAAGTGGCTAACATGTCTATAATCAACTGTCATTCTGTGTTTAATGCTTTTCTCGCAGAAATTGATGAAGGAGTTCTTGAGGAAAAAATGGATGTGGTCCCAAATGTATACACATCTCCTGATACATCTAACCTGAATTTTAATTGTTTCTCTGTAAAAAGAGATTCTGATGATGAGGATAGGGACATTCCCTATGAGGAACTCTTTGCAACCTACAAAGAACTGCATGCTAATTAGATAAAAAGGATGGACAAGATTGAGGTACTTTCTAAGGTAAACAAATCTCTTTCTGATAAATTGGCTATTTGTGAAGATGAAAAAGCCATACTTTCAAAAGAGAATGATGATAAAAAAGATACCAATGCCAAACTTGAAGTTCTTGTGACCAAGAGAGAAGTTGAGCTTGAAAAATTCAAAAATGAGTGTGAAAAAGCTAAAAGTACATTTACCAAGTTAAACAAAAGTAAAATAAAACTTGATGAAGCTATTTCAATGGGTCAACTTAATAAAACTGGTCTGGGCTTTGAAAAAGATAAATTTGTAAAGGAGGGATGTGAGGCTTCTACTTCAAAAGTTGTGGAAAAATCATTTTTGAAAGAAAAAACTCTTTTGAGTGAGAAAAGGCCAAGGAAAAGGCACTACATCTGTCATTATTGCTTTGCTCCTGGGCACATTAGACCCTCCTGTTACAAGCTAAAAGCTGACAAAAAGGCTGGTTGTGTTAATCAGTCTCAGATGTGTGAGAAGATATGTACACATCTGAACACACATCCTGGTAATTTAAGACATCTGCACCACAAAAAGAAAGTTGAAACTAAGTGGGTGGCTAAACCAAGTGCTACCTACAATGTTGTTTACTCTTTCCTCAAGAGTAGTGTCTCTGATTCCTGGTATTTTGATAGTGGGTGCTCTAGGCACTGGGAACCAAGATGTTCTTGTAGACTATGAGTCAATTTGTGGGGAAAAGGTGAATTTTGGTGATGGTGCTCAAGGTAAAATTGTTGGAAAAGGAACTCTAGATGTTAAGGGTCTCCCAAAATTTTACAATGTGTATCATGTGGAAGGCTTGAAAGCCAACCTGAATTAGCATCAGTCAACTATGTGATGATGACCTCTATGTGTAATTTGATAAACACTTGTGTGAAGTGTTTGATAAAGATAATATGTGTGTGTTCACTGGTCCTAGGTCTGCTGATAATTGTTATCAATTTGGTGACAATCTTTCTTGCCTAAGCTCCAAAGCTAATGATGTCAATCTGTGGCATCAAAAACTAGGGCATGCTAGCAACAGAAAACTAGAGGAACTTCAAAGGTTTGATGCTGTAAAGGACCTCCCTAAGCTGAACTCTAAGAACACTGATGTCTGTGGTTCATGTCAAAAGGGAAAGCAAACAAAATCCTCACACAAAAAGGTCCAACAGTGCTCCACATCTAGGTGTTTAGAGTTGATACACACTGACTTAATGGGACCTATAGAAGTTGAAAGCTTTGATAGGAAAAAGTATGATTTTCTGTGTGTTGATGACTATTCTAGGTACACATGGGTGATGTTCGTAAGAGAGAAATCTGAGACTATTGGAGAGTTCAAAATTGGTACAAAATGATTAGAAATCTTTATGGTCTTAAGGCTGTGAGGAATAGATCTGACCATGGCACTAAATATGAGAACTCAAAGTTTACTGCCTACTGTAACTCCAAGGGAATCACACATGAAATTTTCTGCACCAATCACTCCACAGCAAAATGAAATTGCAGCAAGGAAGAATAGAACTTTGCAAGAAATGGCTAGGGTTATGCTAAGTTCTAAAAATCTGTCCAAAAAATTTTGGGCCAAAGCATTGAATACTGCTTGTCACATTGACAATAGAGTGTTCCTAAGAATTGGAAGTAGAGTTACTCCATATCAAACCTTCTTGGCAAGAAACCCACTTTAAAATACTTTCATGTGTTTGGGTGTATATGCTACATTCTTAATGATAGGGAATACCTGTCCAAGTTTGATTCAAAGAGTGATAAAACAATTTTCTTGGGATATTCCACTAATAGTAGAGCCTATAGGGTGTTTAATCTGAAAACCAAAACTATCATGGAATCTGCCAATGTTGTGTTTGATGAATCACTTTATCTTAACCTCAAGACTGCTGAGGATGATGTTTCAGGTTGCTTACTGGACTGGAAAAATACATAAACAGGTACTGGAGAACAAACAGAAGCTGCCAGAACTGAAACACATGTTGAAGCTGTGAAAGATGTAACCAAGGATGTAGACACATCTGCATTCATATCTGAACCCACATCTCCTTCCACATCCTCTCAAAATCCTGAAACTGAGGATAGTTCCTCTGAATATGATAAGGATGATGCTCCAGAAGATAATGTGGATGGGTGTGTGGATAGATCAAGGGGTATTTCCTCTAAAATCCAGAAAAATCACCCCACTTCACAGATTGTGAGAGATGTGCATGCTCAAGTGAGAACTAGACAGAAAGACAAGGTAGACTATTGAAAGATAGCTGGATTGTGGAGTTTCTCATCAGCATACTCCCAGGTAAGTTCTTGTTGTTTTGTTTCCAAGATTGAACCAAAAAACATCACTGAAGCATTGAAAGATGCTGACTGAATTCTTGCTATGCAAGAAGAGTTAAATCAATTTGAAAAAAATGATGTTTGGACCCTTGTCCCTAGGCCCTCTCATGGAAATGCCATAGGAACCAAATAGATTTTCAAAAATAAAACTGATGAGAAGGGAGTGATTACTAGGAATAAGGCTAGGCTAGTTGCTCAAGGTTATACCCAAATTGAATGAATTGATTTTGAGGAAACCTTTGCTCCTGTTGCAAGAATTGAGTCCATTAGACTCTTGTTGGCCATTGCTTGCTATCTTAAGCTTACTCTTCATCAAATGGATGTTAAGAGTGCCTTTTTAAATGGGGTATTAAATGAGGAAGCCTATGTAGAACAACCAAAAGATTTTGAGGACTCCAAGTTTCCTAATCATGTTTACAAACTGAAGAAAGCTCTGTATGAGGTGAAATAAGCCCCTAGAGCTTGGTATGGTAGGTTAACTGACCACTTGCTTCACCTAGGATTCAAGAGAGGTGAGGTGGACAAAACCTTGTTTGTGACGAAAAATAAAAAAGAGATTCTTGTGGCTCAAATCTATGTGGATGATATTGTGTTTGGGTCAAATTCTGACTCTATGTTGACTGAATTTGTAGATAGCATGACCTCCATATTTGAGATGAGTATGGTAAGAGAGTTGAATTATTTTCTAGGCCTACAGATAAAACAATTCAAATAAGGCATGTTCATCTCTCAGTCTAAATATGCCAAGAATCTTGTGAAAAAGTTTGAGCTTGAACACTCCTCACATCTCAAAATACCAATGGGATCTTCCCAAAAACTGAGCCATGACTTAGATGGTGAGAGTGTTGACCAGACCTTGTACAAAAGCATGATAGGCAGTATGCTGTATCTCACAATAAGACGATCAGATATTATGTACAGTGTGTGTCTCTGTGCAAGATATCAAGCAAACCCAAAAGTTTCTCATCTTAAAGCCTTGAAAAGGATAATCAGATATGTTAATGGGAATGTGAACCTAGGGTTGTACTACTCTAAGAAGACAAACACAAACTAGGTTGGCTATACTGACTCAGATTGGGCTGGTAAAAGTGATGATAGGAAGAGTACTACAGGTGGATGCTTCTACCTAGGAAACAACCTTATTTCTTGGTATAGTAGGAAGCAGAAATGTGTGTCCTTGTCCACTGTAGAGGCTGAATATGTATCCCTTGGAAGTTGCTGCACACAACTGCTCTGTGGATGAATCAAATGCTGAAAGACTATGGATTGAATAGCAAAATCTTGACTACTTTTTATGATCACAAGAGTGCCTTAGACATATCTAAATATCATGTCCAACATTATAGAACAAAATACATTGATATTAGACACTATTTCATTAGGGATCTTGTAGAATAAAAAACTGTGTGTCTGGAATTTGTTGGGACTGAAAATCAATTGGATGATATATTTACAAAGGCATTAGATTTGGAGAGATTTTCCTCATTTAGGAAGTCTCTTGGCTTGTGTGATATTTGAGGATGTGAGCACAAATGTGCACACATCCGCTGACACATCTGTATATTATCTAACTGAAAAAAAATATATCATGCATTTACACGAAATATCTCAGTGTGGTCACTTGTGAGTTTTACATCTTGACATTTTTTGATCACTTAATTGTGGGCGTTTCTTGTTCATGTTGTCTTTTGATAACTTGATATAATCTTATTAGATATCTCACAGTGGGTGCCTTTAAATCAATGAGAAACAACTGCTTCTCTCATTTGTATGAAGCCAAACCACTGTAATCAAGTGATTCTGAAGAGAAATTTTGAAATCAAACTTGAAAAGATCATTGGGAAAAATGGCTATCTTTGGGAAATTAAAAAAGTGAAAGCTACTCAAAATGCAAAATATCCACAATAAAAAATGGGTGGATGCATCCTAGAGGCTGTGCAGATTAGATTATTGCTCATTGACTCTTTGTGATCTAAATGTGTTCCCAAATATGACTCACATCCTATGCCACATCTGTAAACTGAGATTTTTTCCTTCACATGTGTGTTACATCATGCTAGACATACTGCATATTAGGTAATATATGGTGCTTTGTAAATATGCTAGTTAGTTTATTTTCACTCTTAATTTATTCTTTGATTTAACAGGTTTTTTTATTTCCAAAATCTCCCATGAAAAAGAAAGGTGTGTATCAATCCTCATTGGAAAAGGAAGGACATTTTCAAAGGGATTTTGTTGAAAAGATATGACTGAAGTTTGCTTGTTACCATAAAAAGTAAGCAAAATTTTGATTTATTTTAATTCCTATTTTTTCGTGATTTGTTGTGTGGAAATATCAAAGGGTTTTAGCCGTTGTGGAATCTTTTTGGTATTTCGGTTTTCTAAGACCTTTTTGGAGAAGAAATCCTAATTTCAGTTGGAAAGGGGGAGCTGTGAGTATTTATTAAACCTCACATCCGTCCCATCCCCTTAAACCCTTGTTAAATCTTGCTCCCTTCTCCCTTAAATTCTCACACGCACTCAATTCAATCAATTTTATCTCCTGTTCTACCTAACCCTCTTTGCAGAATCCATGGAGCCTATTAATGTCATTTGCGAGGAGGATGTACTCGACATTGAACCGATTTAAGTTGCAATAGTTGATAATCCAGTTGTTGACCAACCTGCGAAACCTAAATTTTTCGTAGAGGTACCCCCTTCATCTCCTTCATCTAATTCGTCAATGGAGGTACCTCCTTCAGCTAATACTCCTCCTTTAGAACCCTCTGATGCTCCAACATCTACAAATATCCCCACTCCTCCTCCCTCTCCTGTTGCTCAAAACAATGCCGAACCACCAGTTGTGGCCCCTGTTCCACCTTTAGTCACTCCCCTAACCAACAAAAGGAAACTACCCACCTCTAAATCAAAATGGAACCTTGTCCAAACTGCTCCTCCCAGGAATTTAAGAAGATCTCACAGAGTGAGAAAGTTATCTGAGGCTGATAAAGCCAAGAATTTGAAGAAGCCTGGTGGCAAACCAACCACAGCCATTGCCTGTGATGATGATGAGGAAGAAGAAGAAGTGCACAACTGACCAGGTCAAGGAAGCCAAGTGCTCAACCTGTTGATGCTCCTTCAATTGATAAAGATGAGGAAGCCCTGGCAAACTTGCTGATTGAGCTAAAAGGGAAGAAGAAAATGGCTGAAACTGACCTTGAACCCCTTGTTGAAGAGGAACAATCTGATGAAAGTTATGACACTGATGACACAACAGCTGATGAGAACTACAAGCTTGGCCTTGACGAGCTTGACCAAGAAAAGGAATATCAAACTCTTGATGCCCCTTTTGATGAAGAAACTGAAGCTGAACCTGATAAGGTGCGAAGCTGAACCTGATAAGGTGCCCTCACCTCCAAAGGATGTGCCTGCAGATGTGCTCACATCCAAACGCACATCTTCAAGGCAAAAAGCTCAAAAGGGTATTGCTAAATTCATCTCTACCTTTATTGCTTTAACCCCCATATCCTCCAAGTTTTTATCTGCTGATGCCTCTGATAGGTATGGTCAAATTGTGAATAAGGCATTCATTTTAGAAATGAAAAGATATGTGAGACATTCTCAAAATTGGGCTTAGACAAATTTTTTGAGGAGAGAAGTTTATTTCTGACTTTTGATCACCCAATCCCTTTCCTTCCCAAGCTCTTGCATGAATTCTATGCTAATCTGACCAAAGGATTGGATAGACCCTCATCCCTCATGTTTTGTACAGAATATGTGAGAGGAAAGTTTATCCATTTTTCACCCTCTGTCATCAATGATCTCCTAGGCTTAGAAGAAGGGTTAGACCATGTTTGTGATGTCTCTGAGGAAGAGCTTGTATCCACCATTACCCATGGGAAAATAACTGTCTGGCCCATTAAGCCAAATAATTTAGGAAGTTGATCCCTTACTGTAAGTGCTCCGATTTGAGCTTGTTAGAATTTTCGTTAGAAAATTAACGAAAGTTATAACATTTCTAACAATTCCTAACAATCCTAACTTTTCTAACAAAGTGAGGGTAAAATGGGCATTGTTATTTAAGGTTAAACCTCAAAAAGAATCTCAAAAAGTAAAACAAAAGGAATAAAACCAAAAATAGAATTTCCTGGAACAGAAACTGGCTGTATAATTCAAATTTCAAAAGAAATATTCCTTGTGTCCAAAGCCTGAAGCTGCATTTAATGAACAGTGCACGCGAAGGGACTTATCCGCGCGGACATCTTTGCATATTTCAGAGGGCTATAAATTGAGCCCTCCAGTCACAAAAATAAGAAGCAACAACACCAATTGCACCGAACCTCTGGCGAAATATAGAGAGAAAACAGTGAGAATTCTTCAAGAATTGTCACCATTTTCTCTCCAATCTTTCCCAACTCACACTCATCCACTCACTCTCATATTTAAGCCTTAAACACTCATACACTCAACCCAAAAACTCAAGAACACAAGGAAGATTGGTAAACCCTCCTTCTCCTTACCCTAAACTCCAACCATGCATGCATCTTCAAACTACAAAATGTAGTTCTTTCATCTTCTTGCTTTAGATCTAAGAAGATCACCATGGAAGACCATCTCCATGGATGATCTTCTACAAAGATCAAAATTATTTTCAAGTTCTCTTACTTTCTTGCAAAGAAAACTCATTTTCAAAACCCTAAAAACCATTTTCAAGCATCAAATCTCATTTTCAAAGGATAAAAATCCCCTTCCCAAGCAAATGAAATGCTTAGTCCTAATGTACCCCAAGGATGGTTTGGTATAGTTGATTCACCACTAAAATGTTAAGTGATCACTAACCAAAACCTAGGGAAATGGGGACAAGCATGGATGCAAAACCCCCTTTAAAATCATATTTTCTTTCTTGAGAAGTTGCTGTCCAGTAGCAATTTTCTCAGACCTCAGTCCATGGTCTAATTTTTTGGACACAGATGAACTTGGAATTTGGTGTTGACTACAAAACACTTTTTGTAGCAAACATCCAGATATTTCCATACATATTTTTACTTTATTTTTTGGGTGAGTAAAACTCCTCTTTTCAAATTTTCTTTCAGAGGCTAGTTCATCAGCTTCTGGGAATCCAGATCTCATATCTGAGGTTTCCAGAAGGTTTTGACCCCTAAAATATTCTCCAAAATGGAAAATTCCTTCGCACAAATCTTATTTAAGGTGTCTAGAACAACTTTCATTCTCTGAGTTTATCCAGATTATGAAGTTTTAAGACCCTTGAATCCATTTCAAAATCAAATGTCCACTGCCTTTTTCATTCTGGCAGAAATGGCTCTCAACTTCAAAAGGTCTTTTGAGTACCAAATCTCAATCCAAAAATCTTCCAAAAATTCATGGGATCAGTTTAAAGTCTTAAAAAGATATCCCAATTTTTACTTTTCTGAGTTTCAACTTATTTTGGCCAAAACACACACACACACACACAAATGATTTTCAGCTTGGAAGACTCGTTTTACGAGGCATTCCGGGTGCACACTAACGTCCTTCCCGGCGTGTAACATGACCTCCGAACCCAAATTTCTGATCTCGGGCTTTTTTCAAAGTTTTGGCCCTTAAAACAAAAATGGCGTGGCGACTCCGTTCTTTTTCCCGGGTTTTATTTGGTTTTTTTCAAAGAAACGCGAAAAAATCGAATTCCTTCCCGCGAAAATGGCGACACATCATCACAGTGGCGACTCCGCTGGGGACTAAGGTTTTTTTTTTTTTTTTAAAAAAAATGGTATTTGGTATATTGGTGGAAACCATTAAACTTCCCGTTATCGCCTCCTAACACGAGTCGGGGATAAATTGTGGTTTAACAATCCCACGTACCGGTATCACCGTTTTCCAAAAAAAAAAAAGGAAAAAGCTTTTGAGGGTCAAGCTTCCGTCCCGGCTTTGAAAATTATTTTTGTGTGTGTGTTGATTTTTGCACGCTTTCGTGTTGTTTTGGCCGCCTCGGAGAAAGTCAAAATTTTGACTGTCGGAATAATGTCCCTAACTGTCGGAATTTTCGTGCTTACGTGCTTATGTGCTCATTAAATTTCAAAAAAAAAAATTCAAAAAAAAAAGGATTTTCAAAAAAAAAAGAAAATTTTCAAAAAAAAAAAATAATCATGCATCATATTTTTAAGACACATAAAAAAATCTCTATTTTACTCAGAAAAAGAATATAGACTGCTTGCACACTACGCGCACGTGACCGTACACGCACACTACGTCCCTAACCCGGGAAATCCTTGTCGCGGTCCGTTTGGTCTTATTACGCCTCTCGGATGAGCACAGGACTACCCAAACATCCCATGGAGCCTCGTGTCGACCATGCACTTGTCCGTGACACACTTTGTCCGAGACCCGGTTGGTTTTTAGTCTGGTCTGTGTCATGCCCTGTCCGTGTATAGACCTTTCCTTTCAAGCCTTTGTCGGCATACCGACTCAATATCTTTCGGGGTCCCTAATCGCCGAAGTTCCGCCGGTTTTCCGCCGCGGACTTTGACCAAGATATTGACCGGCGCCTTGACTTCGGCTACGGCGGCACAAATTATACACTGACTCCCGGCATTGACACCGAGTCATCAAGGATTAATGATTATTCCATGCCTAATTACGGCCTTAACCGACGACAAGTCAAGATCAATTGTGGACGCTTTATCACCCAAATCATGCCGACTTTTCGTCGAGCCCCTCGGACATGATCTTGACTTTTGACGTCGGCTTTGTCCGTAATTCACATCGAATGCTCGTTAAGACTCGATTACCCGCCGACTTTTAGGATCGTTTTTCTTTCGGCCGGTGGGACCCGCTTGCCTATAGGACCCTCGCCTGGGCCGTCCACCCCCGGGAGGTCGAAATACAGGTGGAATACGAGGGGCTTATAGACGTAGTGATGGGGCCCACTGATCCAGGAATCAGAGTAGTTTACGAAAAAGAAGAGCAATCTTTTCCAACCGATTAGGTTAATAAAGCATGTTTTAAGTAAACGTGAACAAATAATCGCATGTTGCATGAGCCAAAAGCCCAAACACCTACCCTCCTTCCATTCCCGGACATCGAACCTTCGTGTCCTTTCCCCCGCAGCCTCCTCCTCACAAAGCTTGGTTTCGGGCACCGGGTCATCGTTTGATTAGTTGGGAAGAGTCAAGCGCGTCATCGCCTTCGCCGTTTGTTCCGACTCCGGGTTTCGTAATGTCACGCATCACCGGTAATGATGGGGATAACGTTGCTTCGTCCTCCAAAATCCCTCGCATGCACTAAGATTGGATCCAGTTGGTAGAACAGATGAGACTTCGACATGAGGCTCAAATTAGCGACCTTCTGGGGTTGTCGCAAGTCATGGTTTGACTATCGCCTCAATTCCGATGGCACTTTTACCGCAAAAAGAAGGAAGAGGGTTCTCCTCCTCTTCTCAATCGTCCCGATACATCGAGATGCTACCCCAAGATTCCTATGTTTCCACCGCCGGACCCTGCCCGTCGACTTACAGTGGCAACCGGCCCCCAAACAGCTAGCCGTGGACGAAAGAGTTCGGTATACTGTCAGTTGTCCCCTCTCTAAGTGATGATCCCGCAAGTATCAGCCTGAGTGATGAAAATCAGGGAACAGTTGAAGAAATATGGTCAGCCATCAAAGAGGAAATAATCACCAAGCTTGGATTGGTCCCCCGTCCTTTCGTGTCAACCTTTGTAAAGTCCTCCGAGTCTCTCATTGTTGAGTTCGAGTCTCTCGAGTCGTCCAATGGCCTTACGCCTGAAGACTACGAGTCTGTAGCAAGCACTGTATTCCTTTTCGTTTTCAATGAAATGACGAACCTTTCTGAGTATCCCTCGATTGCCACTTTAACTAATGATGAATTAATTAATAAAAAAAAATTTTAATAATAATTCATTAGATAAAAAAAGCAGACACATTAAACGAAAAAAAAATCAAACAACAAAAAAAAATCTTTAAGCAGGTTGTCCGGAAAGAGGAAAATCGAGCCCAAGCTGCCGAAGAGATTTTGACGAGTGTGAATTTGGGAACTGCGGAAGAGCCTAAAGAGACGCAGATTGGTGATTTCTTCGAAGGAATCGGAAAGGATGCTCTGCAAAGTCCTACAAAATCCTCAATTCAAAGAAAGTTGCCCTCTTCATCAAAGAGAACATCATGTGCAGATACATTTCAGATAATGGATCCCACTTCGAAGGGGAATGCGACAGGATGCTGGCAGAATTCCGAATAACCCGTCACAAGTCATCTCCTTACAGGCCCCAAACCAACGGAGCCATTGAGGCAGCAAACAAGACTCTGGAAAATATCATCCGGAAAATGGCTGCCCAAGGCAGAGATTGGCCCGAGAAGTTACACCTGGCACTCTGGGGCTACAGAACATCAGTCAGAACGGCAACTGGGGAAACACCGTTTGCCCTCACATACGGAATGGAAGCCGTGCTCCCAATCGAATTGGAAATCCCCTCGCTCCGTACTGCTGGAAAGCCAGATCAACGAGGTCGAATGGCTCCAGAGTCGCCATGACGAATTGGCCCTGCTAGATGAACGCCGATTGAAAGCAATGGAACACATCCGAGCCTACCAAGGAAGAATGGCCAGAGCCTTCGACAAGAAAGTAAAGCATCGGGAGATCCGAGAAGGTGATCTCGTTTTGAAAGAAAAACCCCCAGTCCGTATCAACCCCCTCGGCAAATGGGAGCCTGTATGGGTCGGGCCATATGTCGTCCAGAAGATCTTCTCCGGAGGAGCCATGCAACTTGCAGACCTCGACGGGAATCCTTTGTACACCCAGTGAATGGTGACAAGCCATACAGATACTACGAGTAAAAAAAAAACAACAAAAAAAAAAGAGTGCTAAAAGAGTAATACCCAACTAGGTTGAAAACCCAAGAAGGGCGGCCTAGGTAAAAAACAGGGTTGCACAAAAAAAAAAAACAAAAACAAAAACAAAAACAGAAAAAAAAACAATAAAAAAAAATCGGGTTGAACTACGAAGACCTGAGCTCCTCAAAATGAGGGGAACGTAGGCAGCCGGAAACGGTTCGGTCTAAAGCACAAATAAAAGTCATACTTTGACATCAATACAATTGATCAGACCATGAAAGCGTCTCGAAAAACTCTAAAGCAATTCAAATATTCATTACAAATTAAAAGCTCTTTGATGAGTCTAAGCCCGATTCATTCCTACAACTGGCAACCTGCTAAAAGAAACTAAGATACATAATCAAACTAATGTGTCTGCCATGACAAGAAAGGGATACTCGGAAACCTCAGAGTCACTCCAAGCCACTCGTACTGGCCTCTCCCCTCTTCTTCCCCCTTCGAGTCTTCTTTTTCTGAACAGGAAAAATGTCAGTGTTTCTCCTACCAAGCTCTGGTATAGGGACAGGATCTATCAAACCAGCCTCTGTCAGGGCCTTAGTAGCCCTAGCGTCATCTCTCATCTCCTGTAGCCTAGCTGGTAGCATAGGAGCCCTCCTCTCCTGTCTCTTGACGTAAGCCTCATAGTCGGTCACAGCGTCTCCGCTCCTATCATGAGGGTTGGCCCTCGCCTCGGCCCTCCTCCTCTCAGAAACAGTCAGGTCCTCCGCACCCACAATGGCCTCACGCCGTCTCAAAATAGCCACCTGAGTCTCTCCCAGATGCCTCTCATACCAATCCAGGTACCAAGTGGTCAAGAACACCGGTCTCGGACGCCTGAGAATAACCCGAGGAGGAAAGGCATCATACCTCCATGCTCGGGAAAGAAATGGAAACACTGAGGGATCATCCATAGAAGCAGGAGCCACCACCCTGGTGGCTATATCATCAAAGTCCCCCAAAGGAACCTGCTCCAGGCCAAACTGTCTCAGAACTAAAGCCGGAATATAGAAGCTGGACTGAGAAAGCCCCGGAAGCATGACCACATGAGACCCATCCTGAAGCACTCTGCGAGTCTCCACCCGCCAACAAGGCACTGACCATCTGATATCTTCTGTCTGGAGACCAGCCATCCAACGCTCCCATGAGCCCTGGTCATCAAAATCCACAGCAACCCCCCTCCTGGCAAATGTCCAAGGCTTGATCATGTCGGGAGTTTCCCGAAGAATCCCCAAACGCTCCATCAGCCACAGGGTCAAGAGGAACGGGCTGCCCCCGTGCATATACCGTCTTCCGGTAGCCAGCCTATCGAGAGCATGAAAAGTCTCTCCCAAAATCAAAGGAACGACATCTCTGCCCAGGCGACAGTGAACGACAACATCTAGCAGAGATCGATGGCAAATCCCAAAGGAATAGACCATGAACAGGGTGCCAAACATGCAAAGTGCAAAAGCATCCCAATAGGCATCATCCAAGCCTAGGCCCCTAAACCTATCGGGAAGGCCGGAAATATCAAAATGATCGGGACCACGGATCATACCTTGCGCTTCCTCCGGGGAAAGATGAAGGAGGACGCACAATCTGTCAACAAAAGAAGCCCCTCCGGGCAAAGGAACCGCTATCTCTTCCACCTCCGGACCTCCAAGCAAGGCCCGAAATTCTTCGACAGTCGGAACAATCTCGTTGAAGGAAAGGCAAAAGACATGCCTTCTAGTGTCCCAAAATGAGGAAGAAGCCCTCAAAAGACCGTAATCCGGAATCAATTCCTTGAGAGACCATAAACACCTCACTTTGTACCTTTCTTCAAAGAAGGACCTTCTCTCATGCATAATCTCCCGGGACCAATCCTTGAATTTGTTGAAGAATGACATTTGGGATTCTTGGGACAATTTTGATGGAGCTTTTCTAAGGTTTTCCATGGGTTCTTCTCTCTTTCTCCCCGAAAATGGCTGTTTGGACTGGTGGTTGAAGAGGATATTTGAATTTGAAATAAAGTGAGACCAGATCTGAAGCAAAATTAAAGGACAATGTCAGAAGTAGTCCCCATCCGCGCGGATATGATTGTCATTTATCAGAAAAATCTGCAACAGTCCAAGCTGCTACACCAAAAGAGGAATATTCCGTCCCGGTTGCTCGAAACCTGTGCAAAAACCTCCCAAAACC
>JAFEMH010007946.1:0-70109 GCA_022495995.1 Adenophora triphylla var. japonica | reverse complement strand
GAGAAGAAGCAAGCAAGTTCATGAGCAGAAGTCCAGTGGGACTTGCGATCCAGCGTGAACGCATGAGCCACTATCTGAAATCATTCTCGGGATGGGCCCTCTACTGGATCTCCATGTGACCCAGTGCATCCACTTTGTCAGAAAAGGCTGCAGCAGTGTGGCAACGTTTCTCGAACCTCAATCATCTGCCTGGCCCAGCGATGCCTGCTGCGTGGCCCCACACCTTGGCCGCTTTGCCGCAGGAATTGACGTCGTGGGGAAAATGGCTCACTTCGGCCGGCAACGGTCGCGAGTTCGTCTTAGTAGCCATCGACTACTTCACAAAATGGGTCGAAGCGAAGTCCTCTAAAGTACTCACCTCCAAGAAGGTGGCGCACATTTCCTCGAGGAAAACATCATCTGCCCCGATACGGCATCCCAGATGAGGTCATATCGGTGATGGTTTTTACTTCGAGGGGGAATTCGACGGTGTTGGCTGGTCGAGATCACGCGCGCCATGATCTTCTCCCTAAGGCCCACATGACAAAGCGTGGCGAGTGGAAGCGACAAGCAAGACCCTCGAACGGATCATCAGAAAAATGACCACCCGAGGGGCGAGATTGGCAGAAGGCTGCGCCTTGCACTTTGGGGCTACAGCAGCAGTCGATCGAAACGACCACGGGAGAAACCCCATTTGCCACGACATACGGGATGGAAGCAGTCCTTCCCGTGAGCTGGAAATTCCCTCACTCAGAGTCTTCTTTGGAAAATGACATCTATGAGAAAGTCAGGAGATGGCTCAGAATGGAGACATAATGAATTGGCTCTGCTACACTTCAGTGACGACATTGAGCCATGGAACACGTCCAGGAGCCTATCGAAGCGGGATGGCTAGAGCTTTCGACAAGAAAGTCCAAAATCCCACGAAAGGATATCGGGGAAGGTGACCTTGTACTCGAAAGAAAAAGCCTCCCACTCGAACCCGACCCCTTTGGGAAAATGGGAACCCACATGGATCGGCCGCTTTCGTGGTTGAAAAGATCTTCTCACGGAGCGCCGTGAAGACGCGAGACCCAGGCGGCAATCACTTCATTGAATCCAGTCAACGGAAGCAAACTTCGCGAGACTCACTTCGCTGAAGAAACGGTTGTGCATCTCTTGGCACTCCATGTAGTGTCGAACTACGCGAGACCCTGAGCCCTGTAGTCCGAGGAGGCGTGGCGGCCTTAATTAGTCCAGGTCTAAAGAAATACACAAAAAAGTCAAAAGTTTGAATGTCAAATCAAGACCTCCATCGAAGCTACGCACTTTTCAAGAACACGCCGGCCCAGTCACCTTGACCCAAGTCAAACGACGGCGGCAACATCAAAAGGACATCAGAGGTCACTCGGCGTAACGGCTTGGCCGACTTCGTACGCCTTCGAAGCGGGGTTTTGTCTTCGCCCTCACGCGCTTCAAAAAAAAAAAAAAAAAAAAAAAAGAGCTCGAGCAACGAGGCTCACAAAAAAATAAAAAAAAAAAAATAAAGAAGCTCAAGCGGGAGAGCTTGCGAAAAAGGCTGAGGTCAACTGACGCCAACAAGAGGCAAAGGAAGCTACGAAAAGGCAGATCAAAACGACTTGTCGAGGAGCATTCAACCTCTCGGCCAAGCACTGAAAGCCTCGTAAAGGGGAGTTGCGCGTCGGGGCCCCAGCTGCTTCGGTCATGAATGCATCTGACAGAAAGATCGAAGATGGACGTAGAGCAAAGTGCACAACGAAGCAAAAAGGCAAACAAGAGATCTTGCAACGTCTCGACAAAGCTTTAAAGTAAATCACAAATCACTAACGGTTACAACATTTCTTGATGAGTTCAAGCACGGTGCACTCTGAAGTTCACTGACATGCTAAAAGACTGACTTAATACATTCCCAACTAATAATGTGTTTGCTTGATGCAATGAATGGATACCTAGGGAGGTCATTAAAGCGCAAATCTGCGCTTGTCCCCTACCATTCTTTCCTTTCTTCCCTCGTCCACAGGCGTAGTCTTCTTTCGCTTCCACGTGAACTTGACTCTGCGTCTCTCGGTCAGAGATGGGGTCCTCCCCCGTAGAGTCGAAAACAATCCAGTAGCTCTCGGGGCTTCATTCGCCGTGCTTCGGCTCCCGGATCTCTCTCTCCCTGCTTGAGTGCAGCCAAAAGAGGACCTACTCCACCTGTCGGTCGGTCAACTCCTAGTCTCGTAGTCAAACAAAGTGTCTCCAGTCGCATCGAAGGGTCGAGACCGGAGCCGGAACTCCTAAGGCAATGGCTGCTACGGCGACGGGGATCCCCGAGAATCGCTACAGCGCACAGCTTTCTCCAAAGACCACTTGGGACTGCGCAACCACGGCTTTGCTCATACCGGGCCGGATGCTTTGAGTCGTCGAATCGACTGGCTCTCCCAGACGTCTAAGGAGTACCGCGGGAGGAAGCGGAATACTTCCGTACCACCGAGAAAATACAAAGAAGCGCTAACGGAAAATTTGCCCATACTGAAGAGAGGAACTACCTCCGCATTAGCTTAAGGTCATCGGCCCAAACAAAGGCTCCTGCTTCATCCCAGTAGCCGGGAAACAAGCGACGGAATATAGAAGGAGGACGAAGACAAACACTGGAACTGCGATAACGTAGGACCCTTCCTGCAGATCCTCACAGTCTCGATCCTCCCGGTGCGGAACCCACCGAGCGGATCGATGCGTACCGGGGAAATTTGTGCCATCCATCTCTCCCGGGCGGGAGTGATCCATTATCCCGGCCACGAGAGGTCGGCCCGAGCAAATGACCACGGGCTAAACGACGTCGGAGCCTCGGGCGTGGCCTGACAGTCTCTCTCGCGGCCACAGGAGTGAAGCACGCGGGGCTTCCCCCTCTCATGAGCAGGTCCCAGGTGCGCCGGACAGTCGATACCATGAAGAGTCTCCCCGGCCTTGACGGGACAAGCAATATCCTCTCCCGGCTCTGCGGTGCCACTACCACATCTAGCAGCGCCAATCCACAAATCACCCAGCGAGGCGGCCGGAAAAGATGTCGCCGTCACGCGCATGAGAGCAAATACATCCCCAAGAGGCGTCACTCTGCATCATCGACCATGAGCCGCTCCGGCGGCTTCGGAAATGTCGATATGACCCGAATCAAGGATCATGCCACTGCACTTCTTCCAACGAAGTACGAAGAAAGCTGCGAAGACTTCACGCTCGCGCGGGGACCACCAATCGAAAGGAGCGAGATGGCCTCCGCTTCTCAGGTGCACTCCCGTGGCCCGGCGAAAATCCTCGAAAGTGGGCACCATTTCATGTTATAGGAGAAACTTGGTACACGTGCCTCCTAACATCCCGAACTTAGCGGCGGCCCGCCGCATGAATCCCGATGGGGAACCGAGCTCACTTAAAGAGACCCAGCCAGAGCACAGACGAAACCTTACACCTCGAAAGCCGAGTCTCACGATGCCTCATACGGACGCGCATCCATGTTTTCAGCTGCTCAAGGCAGCACTTTCGAGTCCTCAAGCGGGACCTTGCTCCAAGCTTGCCCAAACACCTTTGGACAAAGCCATTCCCGGCAAACAAACACTTTACCCACAAACACACTTTCTCAGCTCCACGTGGCATGCCTGAAAATAAAAAATAATAATAGCAGTAACAATTTCTAGGACAATTCAAGGGAATCCTGCAAAATTGACATTACATCTTAAAATAAAATCTTTGTTTGCCAGTGCAAATACAAGTGTTTTATTATAGGTACCCAATAAATGTACGATTATGTTGCTAAACAAAAAAAAAAGAGGGATATGAAAAGAGGAAAGCAGAATGAATACTAATCAGACTCCTCAGGCATCATCTCATCCTCGCCAAGGTCCCTCGGAGAGAAGTCGGGCATCCCCGGCTGAACTCGCCGTCACATCCTCGTCGTCAGGGATACAGAGCACCATGGGAGGGCTCCCACGAAAAGTACTCGGGAAGGATGTGAATCCGGCGAAAGGATCAAAGAAAGAAGGCGGAGGAACCCTCGCCACAGTGCGCCATGCGGAGGCATGAGCCCGATAAAGAGCTTTGCTCCCTCGAAGGCCTGCGGCTCACGAAAGACGTCCGGCATCCATGCTATGCCGCCCTCCCGAAAGGTCACTCTAGCTAGCCACGCTCAGGCTCGGCTTTCCCAGGCGGAGGAACGTCTGAGTGCCTCGAAGCGCGCATAGGCTGCAAATGTCACGCCCGGCACGCGTCGCGAGACCGGCAAGATATCTTCGACGCCATCTTCTAGCCCATGACGACCTCGCTCGCCACGTAACGGCGAGTGGCTTATATCGCAAAAGCTGCTCCCGGGACTGCACGACAAGCCAGCGACGAGAAACGCTGGCCAATACGGTTATACTCGGCTTAGCAAAAAAGAAGAAAAATACGAAAAAATGCCAGCAGAGATGGAATAGAGTCGGCCGCAGCTGTTTCACCCAGTCTATCGGGGGTCCACAGCTCTGTATGCGGCGGGAGCACTGCTCGGAGCGGAGTACGAGACACCCTCACTCCTCGTCCAGTCCCCGGACGTATAGTGAAATCCCGGTCCAGGCATTCGGACCTGCAGGGGAGCTGCGGGCCGGCCTCTGCTCTCCGCGCCGGTGCACTGCGGCGTCCTGCGGCTTTCACTCCCTGTCACGAAGGCCACAGCACTCCTGCTCAAATACTGAAAGATGAAGCTCCTTCGGCGCGGCGACCTGCTTGAGTGCATACCTCTGAAATCCAAGCACGTCCATGTCCCAGGGGAATCAAGCATCCCAAAGGGAGGGTCCCTCGGAGCACGGGAGGCTGCTGTAGGGGCCATCTTGCGCCGGAAGACCCGCTCTCCCGGATCACCAATGACATCCACCAAGTCGAGCCCCGCGGACATCTTCGTGGCGCTTGTCACCTCGGGAGCCCCACGAGCTTCATCGCCCACTCATACCGAGCCCAAGGGAACAAAATAAACCCTGCACGGCTACCCACTCTCCAGACGCTCACACTTTGCACATCCCGTAGGCGATGGTGAGCTTCCTGGCCCTGTGGTCCTCCTCTTCCTCGCCGTCACGAGCCCGGCCCGGCATAGCTTGAGGGTGCGCGGCAACGACCCAGGGATCTCTATCCCACGGGAAGCCTTTGGAAAACCTCATAAAACCACACTTTGTGACAAACAACGAGAAAGAGGCTCGGTCTGAAAGAAAAAACGGGAGAAAAGGAAGGAGTTACTTCAAATCAAAAAACGGCAATAAACTCATACCTCCAGCGTAGCGAAGTCAAAACGAGCGACGACGGGGGCGCGCACCGCCGGCTAAACCGGTCCAAGGAGAAGTAGAAGAGCTCGGCGAGGCACGCCTCGCAGACGATGTCACGAGACCCTATCCCAGATCATCAAGCTCTCCGACAAACAAAGGGAGCCGATCGGTCGCGTGGTTCGAGAACAAAGATCTCGGACCCGGTACGCGTATACCACAAAAAGGCCAAGCGCGCCCGAGAGCTGCTCGCCGTCCGATCTGGCCAGGTACACCCCAGGATGTAGGCCCAAATGCGGCGGGTAATCTTCGGCTCCACGTCAGCTATCTGGCATGCCCGAGCCCTGCGAGGAAGGGTGAGGCTGAAAGCCCAGCAGACTACGGTCGGCCACGTCACATCATCGGCTATCATATATCCACTCCCACCTTGGCTGGCCCTCCTTTGAAGCCGTGTAATGCGGCAAGAGTCGGTTCGGCGTCACGATCACCTCTCCCGGCTCGAGATGGAAGGTGTGGGTGGTATCCGCGATACTCGGAGAAGGAAGCCCAAGGAAAACGCTCTTGTTCTTCCTCGTGTCGGACACTCCGGCCGAGGTTCTCAACGAACACACCTTCCGGGCCGAAGCGTAGACCGACCTCAGGGGACTCTCGGCCTCCCAGTCCACGAAATATCGGGCATCATTGCCGCGGCATTTCAACCAGCAGGCCTCGGCGATCCTAGAGTCTTAAATCCTCTTGGCCTTCCGGCCTTAAGCGCCCGCATCTGCGAGGTAAACACGGCAAAGGTAAAGTCAATCACAGTACTTAATATAAAGGCACATATAACTTAGTCACAAAACCACGGCACATATATTGCACATAATTTTCCTGCATACATTATACATATAATTTTTCCATGTAACCCGAGTCTGAAAACACGGCACACATTGCACATATTTTTCCACATATATCCAAAATCCATGGTCTGCGACAGCGGCATAATGCACTTAATCAGGCCTTTCACATATATCATTGCATATAATTTTTCCAATATGAGTCCGTCACCTAAAAACACGGCAAACACATTTGGCCCATTTTCTCAAAAAAAAAAAAAAGGAAGTATTAAGCCACTACTACGACACATTTTCAAAAAAAGTCCGTCCCAACACGGCAAAGGCACATGTAACTGTCACAAAAACACGGCACATATTGCACATATTTTCCCCACAAAGTTCGTCACCCAAAACATGGCACACACGGCACGACACATATGCATAACACATTTTTCAAAAACCCGTCCCTACACGGCACACACTTTCGTACAAAACCCGTCACAAAACACGGCACATGTCACATTTTTTCACAAAAATTATCACTACCACGATAATTTTTCTCATAATGTACATACATAAATAGCATACGGTACAAAAACACCAAAGCATGCATTTCATTAGAGAAGCACTTTATTTTCACAAATAAAAGCTAATCAACACATTTCTGCACAAAATACACATACCCACAATTTTTACATGTCCATTTTCAACAATTCATCAAGAATTTCACAAAAAGGCATAAAATAATAACAAAAAAATCAAAAATGCGAAAAACTAAAACCTAGTCCTAGCATTCAAAAATTCGAGCGAGGAATCAAAACGGAACTGATTTCTTACCTCCCAGACGTTCATAGAGCGACGATTGTGCACCTCCGGATTCTGATACAAGACATCCGGGTTCTTCGAAGATGGAACGAACGAAATCCAATTTCAAGCTCCATCCGTTGCTCGACCACTTTCTTCTTGGCTGACGACGACTCCTTCGAGATCCTTCAGCCATGGCAAGCAATTCAAGCAAAAAAATTTTGATTTTGGTTAACAATGGAGGATTTTTTTTCTCTCTCCCTCGCCTGGTTCACGAACTGAGGAAGAAGAAGTGGGGGAGCCTCGGCATTTAAGCCCGGTCAAAACCAGGGAACCTTAAAAAACAAGGTGGTCCGTACGGACCTCTTTGCATCCAGTTGGTCCGTACGGACCTCTTTGTAAGGGGTGGCCAAATTACTTTCCCGCCCTTATAATCTTTGCCCCAGGCCGTCCTAAGGCCTTTTCCGGCAAATCCAAGTGCGAGAATGGTCCCAACCCTTCAATTCAACCACCGGCGTAAGACCGGTCCTCGCCCACTTCAACGGCAATTCAGCCACGGTCGCCGCCGGGCCACACACCGGCCTGCCCTCGCCACTTCAACGGCACCAACCGCGGCCGTCGCGTAAGACCGGTCCTCGCCACTTCAACGGCAATTCAACCACCGGCCGTCGGCGTAAGACCGGTCCTCGCCACTTCAACGGCAATTCAACCGCCGGCCAGTCGGCGTAAGACCGGTCCTCGCCCACTTCAACGGCAATTCAACCACCGGCCGTCGGCGTAAGACCGGTCTCGCCACTTCAACGGCAATTCAACCACCGGCGCGTCGGCGTAAGGCCAGGTCCTCGCCCACTCAACGCCCGCATTCAAGAAGGAGCTGACACCTCCCAATCACGAATATCAAGGCACGAGACGCCTCCAAAATGCCCGACGGCAATTCAAGAAGGAGCCAACACCTCCCAAAGACGAATATCGAGGCACAAGACGCTCCAAACGCTCAACGACAACTCAACCACTGGCCCTCAAAAGAGGTCCGAAGTCATCTTCCCAATGTAAAAGGGCCCCTACGGTCATGCATCCCCAAAGCAATTCAAGCACCGGCCATCAACGTAAGACCCGGTCCTCGCTCACTTCAACGGCGGCGCAAGCACCGGCCATCAAAGTAAGCCCGAGCTCCTCCCCAACAAGTCAAAGGGAAGTCATGCAAGACCGCATATCCTCAAAGACCGACCATCATCCTTGCCCACTCAGCGGCAAAACAAGCACAAGAAGGAGCCAACACCTCCGAGTACGAGTCCCAAGGCACGAAGCGCCTCAGAAATGCCAAATGGTGAAGCAATCACCGGCCGTCATCCTTGCCCACTTCAACGGCAACGCAAGCACCGGCGGCCATCGTAAGTCCAACCTTCTACTCAACATGCAAAAACACAAAGGCATCTACGCCTCTCGAAGCACAAGAGCGGCCACGCCTCCTAAATGCGGCTAGAAGACGATTAAAGTCCTCGCGCATTACATCAGCTGCGGTAGAAGACGATTCAAAGTCCTCGCGCATTACATCAAGCTATGCGGCTAGAAGACGATTCAAAGTCCTCGCGCATTACATCAGCTGCGGCTAGAAGACGATTCAAAGTCCTCGCGCATTCACATCAACCGCGGCTAGAAGACGATTCAAAGTCCTCGCGCATTACATCAATCGCTGGCTAGAAGACGATTCAAAGTCCTCGCGCATCACATCAACTGCGGCCCGAAGACGATTCAAAGTCCTCCAGCGTGGCACCAACCGCCGCCGAAGACGATTCAAAGTCCTCCGGCGTGGCACCAACCGCCGCCGATGACAATTCAAAGTCCTCCGCCGTGGCACCAATCGCCGCCAAGACGATTCAAAGTCCTCCCGGCGTGGCACCAACCGCATCGAGAAGACGATTCAAGTCCTCGCTCTATCTCGGCCGGAAGGCCTTAAACCACCCGATTAGGAAAATCGTAAAATTTCCATCCCAGGACGCCACCATGTCCTCACAATTGACCCTCGACGGCCACCACATCTTAGGACACCGCCGTCCTTATCACCGACCTCGGCGGTCACACAACACTTCAGGGTACCACCACGCCCGCACTCACAAATTCACGACCTCGAACTACGATCAAGGCTTGATTCCCGCCAGGGATACGTAGGAATCCTATCACAGGGTCCAGCCATCGACCTATGCGGTCACCCAGGACACCACCACGTCCTTACCACTGACCTCGGCGGTCACACAACACTTCAGGGCACCACCACGCCCGCACTCACAAATTCACGACCTCTGAACTACGACCAGGCTTGATTCCCGCCAGGGATACGTAGGAATCCTATCACAGGGTCCAGCCATCGACCTATACGGTCACCTAGGACACCACCACGTCCTTCCCATCGACCTATACCACGGTCACCCGGGACACCCGCGCGTCCTCACCACTGACCTCGGCGGTCACGCGACACTTCAGGGCACCACCACGCCCACATTCACAAAACACTCACCCCACACCCGAACTACGACCAGGCTTGATTCCCGCCAGGGATACGTAGGAATCCTATCACAGGGTCCAGCCTACTGACCTATGCGGTCACACAAAAGGACACCACCGCGTCCTCACACTGACCTCCACGGTCACTTCCTCTCCCTGCACGCGATCCAGATTAGGACCCTTATCTTATCGGCGACCCCACTTCTTTCATAAGTGACGTCGTCGAGGGGCTTCTGTAAGTACCCCAATCTGGATCACACCCTTTCACACACACGGGAAACACCGCAGACTCATCAACACAGTCTCGACGACCCCTCTCACTCAAAACCCTCTCAAAACCCCCAGCCAAACCAAGGGAGGAGCCTTCCTGGGATAAAAAGGGACAAAAGGACCTTTTGGGAATTTTCAGGAAATTAGAAAAGCAAAAATGGTCCGTACGGACCTCTTTGTTTTTATAATTACTGAATCCCCTTAAAGTCCACAATATTCCCTCAAATCCCGGAGAAAATGATTACCCTCATGCTTAGTTGGTCCGTACGGACATCTTTGCATGTCAAGATGGTCCGTACGGACCTTATTGCTCAGGGGACATCATAATTCCAGAATATTCACCATCATCACATATTCCCTCAAATCGAGGAAAACCAAAATTCTGGATAACCAAGAAGGTCCGTACGGACCTTCTTGCACGAAAATTTTTACTATAAATAGAGGGCTCCCCCTCCTCATTTCCACACACCTCCCACTTCTCTCTTCCTCCCTAGGCCTTCTGGCTTCCCCTCTAAGTCCTTTCGAGGCACCCCCGGCCCCTTTCGGATCCTTTCCGAGGCCTTTCGAGCCCCCTCGTGGTGCTCCGGCCTCCCGAGCGCTCCCGAGACGCTCCCGCGCCGCCCCGAGGCACTCTCGAGGTACTCTGAGGCCCCTCGTGGTACTCCGAGGCCTTGCCTGGTCTTTCCACGGTGTCCCGGCTCTTTCCGAGTCAAACCGACGATCCCAAACCACGCCGAAACTCTGCCCGAGTAACTCCTGCCACCACGACGCACGCCGAACCTCTGCCCGAGTGATCCCGACGATCCCCACGCACGCCGAACCTCCGCCCGAACGCAGCTCGCAACCTCAACTCACGCCGAAACTGCGTCCGCGTACAACCGGCATCTCCCGGGCAATCCCGATCCGTACCGAACGCTACTCCGACCTCAAACATCATTCCGGCGGAAGACAGACGCGAACTAATATTGGTAAGGCTTCCTTCCATTACTATTTCAATACATTTTCATACATAGCATACAATGTAGACATCCGATACAGCATGCATTTTTAAAAGCACACACACACACACACAACATTTAAAGGATATTAGGGGTATCCGCAAGACTCGTTTTACGAGGCTACTTTATAGGTGAGCTCTAATATTCTAATATTCTCTTCCGGGAGTCATCCGACCTCCGAACTCAAAATCTCATCACACAAAAGCAGCTTTAAAATTATCTTTAAACTGATGCCCTTTTTCAATGTTTTGGGCTTAATAAAAACGGCGTGGCGACTCTACAAAAATGCGAAAGCAAAGCGGCGAGAACGAAACCGCTCCAACGCGAAAGATTGCCAGATGCCGGGGCCGCGAGGCCTTTCTCGGATCCGGGCTATTTCAGTAGACGCTTATTGTCGAGGACAATTTTGTCCTTTTCCAGAAGGTTTATCTCGCCGCGAGATATGATATACCGCGCGAGATATCTACTGTCGGGGCATATAAACAGCAGCTCTTGCTTATTTTGAAAACATCATTTTCAAAATTTCCCTCCCTAGCTCGAGCCAAGGTCGCTTTCTTTGTGATTTCTTGTGGATTTGCTTGGTGTTTCTTCCTCCCCATCCATTCTCAATCCCTCCTTCCTCCATAATCCAATGGCTCAAGAACAAAGGAACCCGATTTTGGGTAGCTATTTGCTAGGGAAGGATTACCCTCGCGATGATCTTACCTTTGATAGGCACGCCCACATCTCTACCGCTGTCCGGGAGGGCTTGGTAAGAACTCTATCTTCACCTCTTGTTTCTTGTATTGCATTGATTTGAATCCCCTTTCCCTTGAATTCAAAATTCCCTCAATGGCCTTTGTTCATGTTTGTGCTTAGAACTAGGTTCCCCTTGCATGCTTTAATTTTGTGCATTTCTTTGGATGTTTGTTGTTGCATTGTGTGTGTATGAGCCTCCTACACATCATGAATTGTAGGAGAGGTTGATTCGGATTATGATTGACATCCTTGGGCAAGCTTTTCTTGTACGCACGCCAAGTGTTCGATGAAATGCCCCAATGAAAAATTTCTTCTATTTCATTGATTTCTTGACATGGAATAATTTCTAACGTTGCC
This sequence comes from Adenophora triphylla var. japonica, assembly GCA_022495995.1. NCBI lineage: Eukaryota > Viridiplantae > Streptophyta > Magnoliopsida > Asterales > Campanulaceae > Adenophora > Adenophora triphylla. The sequence continues at coordinate 58,391 of JAFEMH010007946.1, read as the reverse complement.
CTCTCTGTTTTTCCTCTGTTTTGCAGTCGTACAAGCCAATTAAGAACTGTCGGGGGAGTCCGAAAATGGCTAAGGCGGTTTGGGACAAGATCAAGGATCTTGACGGCGTCCGAGCTAGGGTGGCCCAAACGGGTTTGTTGACTTTTGTTGACAATCTTAGGGGAATTAGGCGGACCCCCCAAGTTCTCCAGGCTATTCGGGAGAGGTGGTGGGACACTACCCACACCATTCACTTGCGCTTCGGGGAAGCGACTATGACCCCGACTGACTTTCTGGCCATCACGGGATTGGAATTCATTGGCGATCCCCTGCCGAAGTTTCCGAATTTCAAGCCTACGGGTCCAGCGGCGTGGAGGCAGTTGATTGGTTTCGTCCCTAACAAGGTTAAGGGATTTGCTGCTGAGCTGACACCCCTCCGGCGTCAGATTGATGATTATGCTGAGAAGCCGAATGCAGTCACGGATCGACTGGTGAGGGGGGCCCTCTGGTACATCCTTTCTGAGACCATTTTTGCGAACCATTCCTCTACGGCTCGTCTTTCGTTGTTACGTTTGTTGGTTGATCTGGATGAAGTGAGCGGCTATGACTGGGGCTCAGCGGGACTGGCCTTCTGCTACCATGCCATGGATGAGGCATGTAGGCACACCAAGGATACTCTGTCGGGGTATTCTTATGCCTGGGAGGTATGCTCTTTGATTCTGTTTCTGTTTTCTGTCTGTATGCTCTGTCTGTGTTCCCTTACTGAATCTGTTATATTTTCTTGGGCAGATATGGGGCTACACTGTCCTTGGGCTGTATAGGTTTGAATTGGAGAGCCGGGTCCCTTTGTTTCCGGATATCAGGAGGTGGAGCCACCCGAATCGGAGCGTTGATGAGGAGGAGGACCAGGATTGGACTTTGACGGTGGCGGAGGCGCGGGCCATGCTGGACACCTTTGAGTATGAGAGACTGGGCCTGTATCCTTGGACCCTGTTAGAGCTGGAGGTGCATCGAGCTTGGGATGCCACCGGGATGCAGAGGATGCTGGCATCTTTGGAGGGAGATACCATGTATCTCGGTGAGCGGGTCTTCCCACAGCATGGCCGGGGTAGACTATCATACAGGGTGCCGGCGGATCCGCCGAGGTCGATGTATCCCACCCACTCTATTCCGGAGGATGATTATGCTAGTCTTTTGGTGGGTGATGCGGCGACGGCTTGCGTGATCCCCGGGGCTTCTTATGCGGAGTTTCTGCCTCGGTTGATGGGTCCCCTCCTGGTGGGGGATAGGCGATCGCATGCTCGTGGCTCCGCCTCTGCTTCTGCTTCAGGTTCTTCAGCCCCTAGCACTTCCTCCCAGGCTACAGGTTCTCTGCCTTTTGCCCCAGACTACGGCCCTTTGAGCTACACGTATATGATGGGGAGCATGCCGATGATGGGGCACATCCCGTCTCCTGATCAGGTTCCTGAGGGTTACCGCCTCCCGGCTGATGTCTCTTCGGTATGTTTCTGTTTGTACTATTTCTCGTATTCGTCCATATAAGTGTATATGTCCGACTTCATCTGAGCATCTTCTTTTCTTTGATTGTCAGGTCACCATATCCGCGGCCGATTACAACCGTGGAGCGACCAAGATGGCTGGGTTGATGGCTTTGGTGTCGGACCTGTCCGAGAGGCTGTTCCAGAAGGCTTCTTCGGCGGCCTCGACAGTGGCCTCGGTGACCCCTACTTGCGGAGCCAAGAGGTCGAGGAGGGATGGTAGCCCCCCGGTGGTGATGGCGGAGGTGCTGGCGGCTCGAGCGACTTGATGGCGTGATCCCTTCCCTTTTTCTATCTCGATTATTCGTACATATTGGCCGTGTGGGCCTGCACAATTTTTCTTTCTTTTCTCGGTACCCGCTAGGAACACATAGGTAGCACAAACAATGGTTTTTCTTAATCCCTAATCCTAGGTCTAATTAGTTAGTTAATTAACTTTCTCGACTTTCCATGTTTTCGTAAATGGAATGGCCGTTAGGCCGCAATTTTGAGCCTCGAATATGGTGTTTTATTGCATGTTATGAATTGTACACGCAGTTTTTCGAGACTTGCTTCGTCAAGTCGGGGCTAGATTGCCGTTTGAGTAGAACCGCCGTTGCTTTGCCGTAGGGATATCTCGCGCGAGATAAGGTGTCTCGCACGAGACACGCTACCCAGGCGAGAAATCTCTTCCTTTTTCGAACAGGATTTTGACAGCTTTTCCCTATAAAATCACCCCGTAGTCCGGCATAACTCATTCTAGCCTTTCAAACTCTAGAGATATCTGTTAGGGTGAAACTCTTGTGTTCTTCTTCAACCCCGTGATCCATGGCTTCCAAGGAGATTGCCCCAACGTCCATGATTGTCGATGATTTTTCTTTGTCCTCCGAAGTGATTGCCTCTTTCAAGCAAGCATCAAGGGATTTTGTAAGGTCGTTTCGCAACCGGTCTCGCAATAAGTTTATCGCAGAATTCGGATTTAGAATTCTTTTCACTTTGAAGAACCTCCAACCGGATTGGAAGTTATTGCAGTGGTGCCGCTCGATTTTGGGATCCCTCTATTCATCTTTTCAATTTTTCTTTGAATGAGATGGTGCCTACCGTGGAGGAATTCGCCATTATCTTGGATATGCCTTTGATCGGTGAGATTGTCGTTCCTAAGTATCATAGGAATCATTCGAAGGCTTTGAACGAATTGTTAGGGATCCCCTTGATACTTGCTATGGGTTGGTTCACCGCAAGTGGGTTGATTGCTCTTCTTTTCCTGGGACGCTTCAGGTGATTCGATGATGATGTTTTTCATGTCCATAAGCGGAACTTTTCGGCTCTTTCTCTTTTCGGAGATGTTTTGTTTACGTGCATGTGACGGCTTGGTCGATTCCCAACCGGTGGAAGTTGTTCTCGCAGGCTAGGAAACGTTCTAGGAACATTATTCCGCTAATCTTGGGTGAGACCCTTCATGGTCTTGATGAGCCGCATAGGATCGGCGTCATGACTCAAGGGAGTCCCCTCCTGTTGACTATTTGGCTTAGGGAGCATCTCAAGTTGATAGGTCCCCGTTGGAATATTCTCCTTTTACATATCATACGCGAAAGTTGTTGATCAAAGATCTTTCAAATGATGAATGGCCGAGTTGATTGCGAAGACCGAAACCGCGATATTCTCTGGTGTCTACCTTATTGGAGGTTGAACAAGTATGTTTCCAATACCAAGGGTTTTGACAGGGTTGCTCTTCCGGGTTTGCGAGATTCCTCCTTTTACTTTCCCAAGCGGGTGCTCCGTCGCTTTGGTCGCAGGAGGACACTTATCTTTTCGAAGGAGCTTCTCGTGTAGTGTCTTATATCGGTGTAGAGTTTGCGCAGTGCTAGCTCAAGCATGGGGTGAAGGAACTAATCGGGACCGTTGGTCGAACCTTCGGACTTTTAATGCAAAGCATCTTCCCGTCTCGACAAATATTTGGATTGGTTCCTCCATACCTGGTCATCCTAGTGCAGAGAAGATTGATGATTTGCGCGCTTTCACCGCTAAGAGATTCTTTTGTAGCTAGCAAGATCTTTGCGAAGGAGCGAGGCTCGCCCGATCCCCGCTAATGTGCGAACTGATCCAACTCAGGATTTTCTTGATGGGGATTGGTACGAGAGGCGAGGCAAGGGAATGCCTGGAAAGACGCAAGCTTTAGATAGGCCTCATGTCTTCAAGAGATTGTCGGAATCTGTCTTTGATCGTCTCGACTGTTTTTTGACCGTCTCGAGGGATGTTACGCTGAGAGGCTCAAAGCGCAAGGAGGATCACGAGGACGGTGGAGACCATGTCCGCCGGCCAACCAAGTTAATGAAAGGCTAGATCTTTAGGAGTACCAAGAGATTGCTTTGATAGATCAATTGTTTCTGCTTTATTATTTTTTTTTTCAAGTTTGTTAGCTTAGAAAATTAGTCGTCAGGGTTAGGATTTCCCTATTGTCATTAATGAAACGCATTCGATTAATAAAAGGGACAACTTTGATTTATTTATTTGATTAGACCGAACCCGAAGGCCGCCTACGTTCCTCTTTACAAAGAATTAAACAAGAGGCTCAGTCCAACGTAGTTCATTTTTGAGAAAAGGACAAAATATGGCTCCGTGTCGTGGGGTAATCTCGCGAGATAAGGCCCCCTTCTTCTTTTTTTTTTTTTTTTTTTTTTTTTTTTTTTTTTTTTTTTTATGCACACCCTTTCTTTTGCCTAGACCGCCCCTTCGGGTTTTCAATCTAGCGGGCTTCTTTTCTTGTGCTAGCTCTAATTTTTTGCCTAAGTTGTCCTTTCCGGGATTTTCAACCTAGAGAGCGATTTCTTTTAAGGAGGCCAATTCACGCGAAGTACTTCTTGAGCTTGTCCATGTTGACCGGCTTCGGTAGTTGATCTCCGTCTAAGTCTACCAGCTGAAGGGCTCCCCCAAAGAATATCTTCTTCACAATGTAGGGTCCTATCCATCTTGGTCCCCACTTGCCTAACGGGTTGAAAGGTCCGGGACGATGCTCACGGAGCACCAGGTCGCCTACTCTGATGTTCCTTGTCTTGACCTTTTTGTTAAAAGCTCTTGCCATTCTTCTTTGGTAAGCTTGAGTGTGTTCGGCCGCTTTCAACCTTCTTTTCGTCCAATAGGGCTAGCTCTTCGTATCTCGCTTTCAGCGCCGACTTCATTCACTTGGTTTTCTAGGAGAACTCTTAGTGATGGTATTTCCAATTCTATCGGTAAGACACCCTCCATCCCGAATGTGAGGGCGTAGGGAGTTTCTCCCGTAGCCTGTTCGGATCGAAGTGCGGTACCCCATAGTGTGAATGGTAGCTTGTCGGGCGCTCTTTTCCAAAGGATCGCCGTTTTTCTCGATGATAGTCTCGATTGTTTTGTTCGCGGCTTCAACCGCTCCGTTTGTTTGAGGCCTATAAGGAGACGACTTGTGTCTCGTGATTTTGTACTCGGCCGCAGGCGATCGGTTTCCTTTTCGAAGTGTGACCCATTATCGGATATCATCTCTTGTGGAACCCCATATCGGCAGATGATGTTGTGCTTGATGAATTCTCGCAACCTTTCTCGGCATTCGTAACTTTGTAGGAGGCGGCCTCGACCCATTTAGTGAAATAGTCGATGGCTACTAGGACGAAACAAGTGTCCGTTGGCTCCTCGCGGGTGTGATCTTTCCAATCACGTCTATTCCCATGTAGAGAACGGCCAAGGTGAAGTCATTGGGTACAGCAAGGAAGGCGGTGCATGCCGAAGATTGGCGTGTATCTCGACACTTGTGGCACTTCTTGACCATTTTGGTACAGTCGGCTTCCATGGTCACCCAAAAGTACCCTTGTCTCGATGATCTTTGGCGAGCATGTTTCCGCTCATGTGGGTTCCACATATGCCTTGATGAACATGGTCCATTATTTCCCGGGCCTCTTCCTCGGTGGCGCAAAGGAGGTTTCCTTGGGAATGTTTCTTGAATAAACGGCCAAGAAGTGATGACGTAATTGGCGCCCAACCTATTAAGGGCGATCCGAGTCTTCAGTTCTGCCTCTGTGTGGTATGGTTCCATCTAGGATGAAATACCAAATGTCGTGGTACCACATGGTTTCCTTCGGAGTTTTCAACGGCGGCACCTTTGGATAACCATTTGTCTTTGCGATCGTGAAGATCTATAACGGCGCAGTATGCAGGAGTTGCACGCCGTGTTATCTTGAAGGGTTTAACCGTTTTCCTTTAGGGATTTCGACCAAAGAAGCAAGTGTGGCTAATGCGTCCGCAAACCGATTTTTGTCTCTCGGGGGAGATAGTGGAATGAGACATCCCGAAATTGTTGCGCCAATTCTTGGAGGTGGGCACCGTATCTTTGAAGGGTTGGATCTTGGACCCTCCACTTCTTCAATGTCCGATTGATGATCAATTGGGAATCCCGAATACCTCGAGTTCACCACGTTGCGTTCTAGGGCTGCCTCAAGCCCCGCTATGCAAGCCTCGTATTCTCGCGGTATTGTTGGTGGCGTCAAAGTCAAGACGTATGCGCTAGTGGAGTGTAGATGTCGTTAGGGTCTACCAATAACATTCCGATGCCAAACCCTCTCTTGTTGGCTGCGCCATCGAAAAATAATTGCCACTTATTTTCTTCTATGCTTAGAATGTCCTCATCGGGGAATCGCGGGTCTTCCCCTTCACTTTGTCGCAAGGAAATTCGGCCAACCGATCTCGCGAATACACTCCCTCTCGACGGATTTACGAGTGACGTAAGTGATATCATACCCCGCGAGCATGAAGTACCATTTGGCTAGTCTCGAAGACAAATTTGATTTGTCTAGGATATATTTTCAGTGGATCCATCTTTGCGATGAGACGGATCGGAAAGGCTTCCATATAGTGCTTTAGCCTTTGCGATACCTGCACGAGAGCGGAACGGCATGACTTGTCGAGTGGAGAGTAGTTGATTTCACCGCCTTGGAATCTGCGGCCGACAAAGTAGATGGCATTTTCTCGTGTGCGAAGCCGGGCCGTTTCTTGAGCAAGCATAGCCCCTAATGCGTTGTCTCGTGATCGTGAGGTACAACTTCAAAGGCTTCTCCTTGTGTGGTGGAACCAGGATAGGTGGGGAAGTCAAGTAGTGCTTAACTTCCTCGAATGCTTCTTGACATTCTTCGGTCCACTATTGAGGTGCGTTTTCTTGAAACTTAAAGATGGGGTCGCACATTGTAGTCAGTTGATTAATGAATCGACCGATATATTGAGTCTCGCCCATGAATCCACTTTACTTCTTCTCGTGTCCCGGGTGGAGGCATGTACGTAATGGCCTTTATCTTGGCGGGATCTCGCTTCTATGCCGCGTTACGTGACCATGTATCCCAAGACTTTCCCTTTGACTACTCCGAATGAGCATTTGGCGGGGTTGAGTCTCATTTTGTGCTTTGTCTCGCCGATTGAAGAATTTTACGAGATCTCTAAAGTGTTGGCCATCCGTCCCCTTCGAGTGGATAATCATGTCGTCCACATACACCTCTATTTCTTTATGGATCATGTCGTGGAATAGTGTCGTGACTGCTCTACGATAGAGTAGCCCCGGGCGTTCTTGAGGCCAAACGGCATGACCGTGTAGCGTAACGTTCCCAAGGTGTGGTGAATCTTTGTTTTGTCTTCAGGCCGGTCCTCTTCGCCACGAGGATTTGGTTATACCTCGCGAACCCGTCGACGAATGAGCGGACCTCGTACGCCGTCGTGGCATCGACCAACATGTCTATGTTTGGTAGTGGGAAGTCATCTTTAGGGATGCCTTGTTCAAGTCTCTGAAATCAACAGCAGACTCGTATTTTCCCGTTCGACTTGGCTACTTGCACCGTGTTTGCTAACCATTAGGATATTCAATCACTTTGATGAACCCTACATTCAAGAGTTTCATGATTTCTTCTTTCACTTGCATTGACCATTCCGGCTTGATTCTCGCGTGGTTTTACTCGCTTGACCGGCTTGGCGTTGGGTAGCAAAGTGGTATCTTGTGTTCTACGACCGACCGATTCAACCTGTGCATATCTTTGTAGGACCAAGCGAATACGTCGACATATTCTACGAGGAGCTGGGTCAAGGTTTCTCTGTCTTCCCCCTTGAAGAAGCCGCCGATCTTTGTTTCTCCGGGGTCTTCCGTCGTCCCAAGATTAACCATTTGCATTTCCTCGTCGTCAATGTGGCCATTCTTTCCCCAACGACCTACTTGCTTAGCTAATTCTTTTAAGATTTGTTCGTTATCTTGATCTATCTCATCGTATGATTCATTATTAACGTGTTCGTTATATTGATTATTATTAGTTAATTCATCATTTACGATGTTAGCAATCTCAGGGTACTCGGAAAGATCAAAGTTTTCATTAAGGAAGTAAGGGAATACATGTTCAGCCACCGCCTCGATTTCCTCTTGAGTGAGTTCATCGGAGGTGGAGCCTGCTTCTAATGTAAAAGTTGTAGGGCCTATATTCCTACGAGGGTGGGGAGTGCAACCAAGCTCTTTGATCATGAAGTCTTCATCAACAACTGGTCCTCCGGTGACGTGCCAGTTTAGAATTGGCTCATCACATTTCTGTATTAGTCTTGTGTAGTCGGTAGTTGGAGCGTCCCCCTTGGATATTGCATGAATCCATTTGTCTTCTATCCGCACAGTCTTGGAACTGTCGCAGCATGTCTTCTCCCAACACAAAGTCCCATTCGCTTGTCATTTTACGCCTTCGTGCCCCACAAATCATTAGGGATCAGTGGGACGGATTCTGTTTCATCTGGAGAAGCATCGCAGTCGCTGAAGATTTCAAAGCCCGGTTGGCGCTTTCCTTTATCATCAGTCCATGGTTCTGAAAAGATAAAGTAGGGAATACTTTCCCCTTCTCGAACAAAGTAGTCATTGAGTGTCTTCCGATATGGTTTGAGGTTGCAATCCTTGGACTTTGGGTCATTGCAGCCTTTGTACGAGGTTCCTTCCCACTTGATTTGAGTGAAACCCCACTCTTCCATGTCATCTTCATCGTGGGTGGAGATGTCGTATCCTAGTCCATGCTTTGTGTGAGGCGGGGGGACCGGTGGTGGTTCCGTTATCCCTTGTAAGTGCTTTCCAAGCCCCAATCCAGGAAAGTACCCTTTTGCTAGCATCATTCTCCAGACAGGAAGGCTTCCGGAAAACCTAAGTGCCTTTGAGTAGTCATTCTCGTTGTAAGTGTCTATGACATTCACAGTGCTTACTTAAAGAATTAATCAGAATTGAAAAGGGAAATACTGACTAACTATTAATGAAAAGCAAACTTGATACTCTTGCCCACAAATGAGAGTTTTAGGCAAGTAGTACCTGACTAAACTAGACTAGACTAATAATTGTTTCTCTTGCAACTAAAAGTAAATGACTGAAAAGAAAAGAGACTCTTCATTTGTTTGAATTCATCCAAACTATTCCACCACTTGGACAAACTCTGATGGCGTCGTTGTCAATCAAGTCTTGACCGCATTCTTCAAAGTTGAAACAATTATTGGTGTGATGACCATGGCATTGGTGATAGTAGCAATAGAGGTGTGGAGATCGTCCTTCCCTCTTAGGTTGGTAACCTTCCATTGGGCTTAGCTTTCCTTCCTTGTGAAGACTTCTGAAGAGATGACCGAGAGTGATGTTTCCAATGTCGGAGAAGACTCTACCCTTTCTTCGCTTAGCCATTTGATTGTGGAGGTCTCGAATGTGGTTCTCATAGTGTTGCACGAAGACGTTGTGGCGAGCCTGATATTCTTCCTCCATTTGCTCTTTGAGGTCACGGTAGGGGGTATTGAGGAAAAACTTGACCCTTCCATCAATGTCATCTTCAACGTGGGCTTCAAGGTTGATGCACTTTTGGGTCATATCTTCGAGTTCGCTTTTGACCTCTTCAAGTTCTTCAATCAGCATCTTTGTCTTGTCGGCTTGGATGGATTCTTCCAAGTTGTGCCATGCATCGTTGTCCTCAATTTGTTGTAGGGCTTTAGCAAGTTGAGTTTTGATGTCACTTAGCTCTTCTTGCACGGAGGATCGCCCACTGTCGGAATCACTTTCCATCTTCCGAAAATCCCTAGCAATGCGAGTGGCAGGCAAATCGAAAGCTTCTCTCCATCCTTCCACGTGTTCCATTTCAGCGACAAGAGACATGGTCAAATCTTGGAGAGTGGGTTGTTCACGGCTTTCCTTGGTCATGACGTACTTTCCGGTAGACATTGTGTTGGGAGTCTTGGAGTTGAGTAGCCGGAAAACCGACGAAGAGATGCAGATATCAGATCTAGCCCCAACGAGTCGGAAGCGTGCTTAAATGGCTCGAGGCTCAAATTCAGCAAATGAAGCATTATCCCGTGCGAGATAAGTAATCCCGCGCGAGATAATCACACGGAAAGTCAATTTTTATTTAGCCCTAATTTTTGGTCGGAACGGAAAGTCCGTTTTGAGGGGTTTCTAAGGCCTTTATCAGAACCTAACGACTAAGCAATCAATCCGATTTTTGTAAAACAAAGCCATGTAAGATTGTTTTTTTTTTTTGAAGGATTATATGCACATTTTTCTTGAAGGGACATCCGAAGGGACTTTTTCCGAAGGGATTCTTCCGAAGGGACTTTTTCCGAAGGGACTTTTTCTGAATCCTTTCTTATTGTCAATTTTATATGGCTTTGTTTTGATCAAAAACAAGAAAAGATCACCGAGTCAAAACCGACCGGTCACGGAGTGATCCTAAAAAGTCAATCTACATGAGAATGTGGCGATGCAGGGCTGGAAGGCTAGGCTCCCCGCGATATGACAATCTAAGTGGATTGAATACGCGGAGTGGGATTGTCCAACTTCGGAGAGACCGGCGACTAGGTGGTTACCGTCATCCGTCCTTAGTGTGGGTCCCGGGTTTATAGAGGGTATGCAGTGCAATGACAGTTATAGTATGATGTGCGCGTGTGTGATAGTCAATCTATGTGATAGAGTAAAATAGGAAGTTTTTTTTGAAAGTCAAAAGAGAAAACAGATAGTGGCCGCACCAAGTGGTTGCCTACGTTTCTCCCAATCTAGGAAGACTCAGGCCGTCGTAGTTCCACATAAAGAGAGATAAAGAGAGATAAATAATTTAATTTACAACTCCCGAATCCCCAATGGACCGGACTTTAATTAAATAAAACCCAATCGCACGCAGTTCATAAATAATAATCAATTATTTAAGGAAAATAAAGGTCCGAGTTCTACACCTTAAGGGAGGCCTTGAGATGCAGGAACTGTGCAGATAATGAATCCTGGGATCCCCCTTGCATGTTCGGCTCTCGTCTTGGATTATGAGATGAACGGGAGAAACCAGAAAACAACCAGATTGCCGAGGCGATATCTCGCGCGAGATATGATATCTCGTGCGAGATATGCCTCATCTGAGAGCAGAAAATCGAATTTACAATTTTTTTTGAAAACCTCTCTTTTAATTTTGACGCAAGTTTAAGCCTCTTAATTTTAAGTCCCCAGCAGAGTCGCCACTGTAGCGTTGTGAGAAAGAAATTCTGATTCCTTTTTATTTTTATGAGTCGCCACCTATATTATTTGATTGGAAACATAGAAAAACCATTTGAAAGAGATTTGAGTTCGGGGCTTAGGTTATGAAATGGGTAGGTTTAGAAGGCATCCATTTCACCCAATCCGGAGATCGGTCTTGCTAAAGAAAAGAGAGGTTTTTCAAAAGAAGAAGTAAAAACGAATCCAAATACTACAAATAAAGGTCCATTTGACGAGGTCAAACGGAATGTAGAATCGATTGCTTCGAGACCGTCTCCATGATTTGGAGAGGCTCTAGGCCGATCCTAGATTCTATGGACTTATACCACTCTAACAATCAATTAGAAGGGAGATTAGGAATTACCTTGCGTGAGGTGATTTGGGCAGAGTTTCGACTCAAGTTTAGAGTCGACCCTTCACACGGACAGAGCTTCGCCTTGGTCCTTGATTTGGAGGTTGATGCTTGATTATCAACAAGGTTGACAAACAAACTATGAGGTGAGTTTTAGGGTGATTTTGAGGGATTCTTTCAGGGAAAGAAAACGACAAAATGTGTGTGTGTTGTGTGAATTCGCGGTTTGGGATTTTCGACCTCCGACCTCTTGAGCCTTGGAAGTCACCAAGTATTTATAGAGGTTGGATATGAAGAAGTGGAGAGTTAAAACCCTATCAGATGGTTCTAGACCTCCTCTCTCATTGGTTGGCCGGAGAGATAAAGTTTTATCCTGGAAAGAGGTTGAAATCGACGAGGGAACTGTCGTCTGCAATCTGCAGAGGGAGATATCTCGCGCGAGACACGCCATCTCGCGGCGAGATATTGCTCCTGTGGACAGTTTTGTCCTTTCCTCGTTATCTCGTATGCAGTTTAGTCCCAAACTAACGGTAGTTAGTCAAAACTTTAACGAAACATGACGAAATGGTGGATTTCTACTTCTTGACTCAAAGCGAGACTTAGAGTGGTATAAGTATGATCCGATGTGTTCAGAATGGGGTGTCTACACATGGCACAAAAGATGGGAGGTGGGATAATAACTTCCCGAAAAAATCTTGGTTGCCCTTCACCAAGGTTTAAGTAATTCTAAGAGCTCGATAGCTATCGACCAATCATACTCACTAATTTGGTAGTTCATTTGATGACTAGAAAAGTATTCCGTGAGGACCACCCTATATTTGACAGCTCTCTTCAACATTTTATATGTTGGGTTCCACTTAATATCCTCGGCCACTTGAGGTTTCTTGTATTTCATGTTATAAGCGGTGCACAAATCGGCATAAATTTTCAACCTTGGCCGGAATTTTTGATAACATGGGAGGTCGTGTTGATGCTATTGGTGACAAGCTTTATTGAGTGGATCAAGTCTTGGACACACAGATTAACAATGTGGCATGCACACCTAACATGAAACAAAGTGCCATCTAGGGGAGGATTAAGAGCTTGGGTCAACATTGCAAAGTCGTGTGAGGTTAGGATATTGTTAAAATTTTGTTTGTGATAACATACTCACTCAATACATCCTTAATGTGACTTGTACATTGATAGTCGTGTGGGGATATGGCATTGTTTTAAAGGAAAGCACCCTCTTTTGCAATATCTACTCCTCATCAATCCAATGATGGGTTATACAAGTAAAGGTTGCAGAACTAGAACTTAGAGTGTCCTTCCAAGCATCGGTGGTCAAGCAAACACCGCCCTTGAATTTTTGGAGGTCGCTCGCTAGTTGAAGTTGACGAGTTTGGAAGAGCTTCTTTATATGCCTAGTAATAGTTTGGCGGCTCATTGGTTGGTATGACGGGTTGAGGCCTCTAGAATAGCGGGTGACTCTATCATCATCCAAAAGTGAAAGAGGCAATCGACAACTCACTAGTAACATCGTTATCAAATCGACGTCCAATTTTGGGTAAGTGACACATGGTATATTTAGTTGCGTTTTCAAGGTACAATCTATCCCTTTAGTGACTTTCTTATCATGTTTATTCATGTGCCTATTTATATGGGAGGTACCGTGTACACCCGCCGGATTTAAAAATTTTGAGCACCTCTTGCATTTGGCCTTTGTTTCATAGTCAATAATTACTAAATCATATAAATTGGCATATTTGGACTCTCTAGTTTGTGTCTTTGCCTTACCCTTACCCTTACCCCCTTCCCCCACTAGGTGCACTACCCGAGGCAACATCGGTAGTAGGTGTATTTGGAATTGTGCGAGTTTCGTGGGTGACTTGTACATTGTCATCCTCATTCCCCTCCCCACCCTAATCTATGTCTTCTATGTGATGATAGGTTCTGGATGTATAATTTGTGTTGAGCTTATTCATCCAATCTGGGATCGAATCTGGAGTATAGCCGCGAAATGGAGGGGTGTTGATTGGGTTCGAGGATTGATTAATTAGATCAAACATAATTTGATCATTACAGTGCAAAAGAGAATTATCTATTGAGTGGCGGACCGGAATGGGTATATTTTGATTTTGAGTTTGATTTGGGGAATATGCAAATATATCATTAACTATATCTTCCATTATAACTAGCAATAAATTACCTAGCAATTAAAATTTAAAATGCAACACTTTAAAAAAATATTTTTTGAATTTTCAAAAATTAATAAGGATTAAATAATTTTGGTAATAATTTACTAACAATAAAAGTAAACAATTATAATTTTTTCGTAATTTTGAAATATAAGTATTTTTTTTTTTTTGGAATTTTCGAAATTTATGAAGATTTAAAAAAAAACAACTACTAAACACAATATTTAACTAGCGAGTAAACAATTAAATAATTAAAACAATAAAATTACCTTTGAACATACCAAAAGTATCTAACTGGGCCAAGCGAGTAAAGCCCAGTCCTCAAGCAATTATGGCCGCCGCACTCTCAGTAGGCCAGGCCCAATCACCATAAGGCCCAAGGCCCAGCTACAGGGTTCGTCGACCTAAGCTCATTGTCCGACCTCCAAGGCCCCGACCTAGCTTGGTCCGACTCTACAAACCCATGTTTAATTCGGGTACGATCCATGCTCTACCCGTCAGTCAGGTCGATCATTCTTCAAATGGCGACCTCGACCTAATCATCAAGTGTCGACCTAACCGATACAGGCGCACGTGAGTCAAATCTTTCCATAACTGCATCCCTACAAATCAGGGACCGTTATAGGCACATTCACATTACAAGTAATTGCCGCTGAAATCTCGGAGCACACACCGCTCCTCCAAACAAACAACAATCATCCCTTATAAATACATGATCACTACCAACGGTAAAAGGTAACTGCTATTTTGCTATCAGAATTCCATTATTCAATACATTTTAACTCTCCAATCATCAGATACTTACTCTCACGCCCGAGGGTCTAAGCCGGAGACACATCCGGCTAGTCGTGGGTTCTGATTTCAGGTCAAGGAGCCAGGTGATCAGTCCTACTACGTGGAGAAAGATTGATAAGCACATTTCCTGCGGCATCAGTTTGGTTCCATTGCCGGGAACGAGTGCATAGCTTGACCTCGAAGTTTTCTTCAATCCACAATTATGGTAACCCCAGACGGGCATGTTGCAGAGGCTTCTGATGAATTCAATGAAGTGAATGCCAACACCAATGCTACTACCAATGTGAATGCAGATTTGCCCCCTCCTCCTCCTCCTCCTCTTCGTCATCATGCTAGGGCAACACGCTCTAACAGTGTAGCTGATGGCAGACGATTGCCAGATGCAAGGAGAGAGAAGCGTCCTATGGAGGGACAAGGAGTTCCACCTCCTCCAAAGCGTCCAACTGGACAAATGAATATTGGAAACGGGCGGGTCCCTCATCCAATCCATTGAGTAGAAAGGAAATGCCGATGGAGCGAGCTCGGTCAGGTGAGTTATTGGCAATGGAGGAGGCGAACGGGCGGACGAAGGTGCGAGAGAGTGGCCCCATCTCAAATTTCTAATAGGGAGCGTGCCGAAGCACCGGGCCAAACAAAGCGTGGGTCGAACGTTGATCGAAAGGATGGTGGTGCGGCCTCAATCACCCATTCACGTTCCCGGTGACGACCTAAGGGCTAGTCTCGCTAGGAACATGGAGCGGAGGCACGGTCGGACTCGAGGACGCATCTAGAGGCAAATCGAAGAAGGCGTAGATCACCGGCCCAAGACGAGAGAGGTCTCAATCCCACGGGGAGGAATGGGCGCAGTCGCTGTAAGAGAGGGAAGGCGCAGTCGCCACCCGAGAGATGATAGGCGCGGTCGCCACCTAGAAACGAAAGGCGCAGGTCGCCAACAAGAGATGAGGGGCGCAGGTCGCCAGTCAGGTCAGTAAGGTCACCTTCCCACAAGGATAGGAGAAGGAGACAAGTAACTCCCCCCAGAAGTGAGGGTCAAAGGTCAAATGTTGTTCCCCCTGCTGGAGAAGACAGACCCGATGCTAGGGAGTGACTGCTATGGAAAAGGAAGTTTGAACAATGGGAGGCTGAGAAGAAGAGTGATACTGGAAAGGTCGAACGAATTGACTTTGCTCTTCGACCCTTATCCAAGGATTTGATCGATAGTCGACCTCCCGCTGGTTTCAGATTACCCCTCCTAGAGAAGTACTCAGGGGCAACCAATGCAAAAAGCCACGTGGCACACCTAGAAGCTACGAAGTGCTTTGTCGCCAATGAGGATGACAATATGTGCAAAGCCCTCATAAGCACACTCACAGGGGCAGCCTTAACATGGTTCAATGGTTTGGCAGCTTGTAGCATCTCCTCCTGGATGAGTTTGAGGACAAAGTTCCTAGAGCGCTTCTCGACTACTGGAGCTCGGAAGGTGACTGTCACCGACCTAAACAACTTGGTGCAAGGGAAAAGTGAAAGCTCCATGAGCTACTACACCAAGTTTAAAGAAATGGTTGACAAGATTGAAGAGGATCTCACTGACAGGGAGGTGATCAATTGTTTCCGAAATGGCATTTCCTCGGCAGACATGGATTATGAGCTGACGGTTCGTACCGTCACCACTCGGCATGAGTTGTTCGAGAAAGCCTACAATGTGGCATTAGCCGAGGAGAGGAAAGAAAAGAAGAATGGGAAAGGCCCCAAGGTCGAGGTCACTGATGATAAGAAGGACTCAACCAAAAATGGGGGAAACAACAAGAATGGAAAGAACAGGACCAGGGAGACGGAGAAGGTGCCTGAAGTTTTCACTCCCCTGACGGTGAGTCGAACAGAAATAATGAATGCGGTCGAGTTGGCCCCATCAGCCCCAATGAACCCAGGCAACAAGTTTAGAAGGGACAATAGCAAATACTGTGATTACCATAAAGATAAAGGTCACCTCACAGAGGATTGCTTAGGCTTGAAACGTATCATCCAGAGAATGGTCGACCAGGGAAGGCTCGACGCATATGTGAAAAGGCCTCAAACTGGTGGAGGCGAGCAACCAGCAGGTGGACATCAGGGACCAAGGCAACCCAGATTGAACTTGGGGGTAATCACAGAGCAGGCCAGCAACACAGCCATCAAACATAAAATATTTCAACTCAACAAAGCCCCACATGTGCCTCCAAGGAGAGATGTCAGAGAGGAGGTGATCAACTTCTACCCCCATGAGTTGGCAACTAATATGGCGGCTAGAGAGCAAGTTCTCGTCATCCCAGGTCTTATCGACGGATGTACGACGAGAAGACTCTTAGTCGACACGGGGGCCTGCAAAGACATTTTGTTCTACAAAACCTTCCAGGAGATGGGTCTTTCCAACGAGCAGCTTGAAAGATATGATAGCAGGTTGGAAAGCTTCACAAATCAACGAGTCGACGCTAAAGGACAGGTCGAGCTAGACGTCGACCTAGGCCAACACCCTTACAGGGTCATTTCTAAGGTAAAATTTATTGTGATAGATGTGAACAGTGACTATGCTGCTATCCTTGGTATTCCTGGTCAGGTCGCACTTGTAATGGTGGCGTCAATCCCCCATCAGCGAGTCAAATTTCCAACCCCTGCTGGAGTCGGTTGTGTACAAGGCACAGCTCGAGCATACTTAGACCATGTCCTATGAGAAAGAAAGAAGAGGGAACTGGAGATTGAAACGGCGGAGGGATACTTAAAGTTGTCCCAGTCAGTCACCAAAACTACTCGACTGTCAACGATCACCAACGTGGAGGAGTCGACCTATCGCTCAAATGACGAGGTCATGGTTGAGTCGACACGTCACTCCGAAGCCACAGCGGTCGATCCAGATGTAGTTATGGTCGACCAAATCATCATAGGCAACCTATGCCTCCAGGTCAACAATAACTCGGGGGCCACCACCGATGAGATCGCTGATAAGCTAGATGACATGATAGCTGAGGAAGCTCCACATTTGGGGGCCGAAGAGAGGCAGAAAGTGAAAGAGATCATCATTGAGACCTTACAGTTCAGAGATGGTCCAGAGCTAGAGGCTGTTGACGAGCTAGAATCGGTGATCACAAACCCCTCTTATCCGGAGCAGAAAATTCAAATAGAAAAGCAGCTATCAAGCGAAGAGCGAGCAGAGATCGTCGAACTGCTGAAAGAAAGTAACGATGTATTTGCATGGTGAGTAGAGGATATGAAGGGGATTAAGGAGGAGGTCGTTGTTCATAGACTAGAAGTCAACCCGACCATAAAGGCCAGACCCCAGAAATTGAGAAGCTTCGCCCGTGATAAGGAAGAGGCCATAAAAGCTGAGGTACAAAAACTTTTAAGTGCAGGTATAATTAAATAAGCCACTCATACAACCTGGTTGGCCAATGTGGTCATGGTGAAGAAGTCAAATGGCAAATGGAGAATGTGCGTCGACTTCACCAATCTCAACCTTGCCTGCCCAAAGGATAGCTATCCTCTCCCTAGAATTGTTCAAGATGCACGAGGATGACATAGTGAAGACAGCCTTGCAAGCAGCGGGTGGCATCTATTGCTACACTATGATGCCATTTGGATTGAAGAACGCAGGGGCGACTTATCAACGTATGGTCAACAAGGTCTTTGCTTCACAGATTGGCCGAAACATGGAGGCCTACGTCGATGATATGGTCATTAAAACAAAGACCGGACGTCACGTGATCGACCTAAAGGAAACGTTCGCCAATTTCAGAGCAAACGACATGAAGCTCAACCCTAGCAAGTGTGTCTTTGGAGTAGCAGCTGGCAAGTTCCTTGGATTCATGGTGTCCCAGAGAGGTATAGAAGCTAACCCTGAGAAGATCAAGGCTTTAGTCTAGATGAAGGAACCTACAAGTATAAAGGAGATGCAGCGACTTAACGGCAGGGTGGCAGCCCTAGGTCATTTTATATCCAAGTCGGCTGAAAGGTCTCTCCCCTTCTTCAAATCATTGAGGGGGACGAAAAACTTTGAGTGGACGGCCGAATGTCATTTGTCGTTCCAACAACTCAAAGAATACCTTGCTACTCCCCCACTATTGAGCGGCAGGCTACTTGGTGAGACCTTGTTCGTGTATGCATGCATGGGGAGACAAGTCGGTGGCCGATCTTGGTTAGAGAAAAGGAAGGTCATCAAAAGCCAGTTTACTATGTTAGCAAGGCCCTATCAGATGTAGAGGGCAGATATTACAATGCAGAAAAGGTCGCATATGCTCTAGTCGTAGCCTCAAGGAAGCTATGAGCTTATTTCTTGGCTCACCCTATTGTTGTGCTCACAAATGCCCCCCTAAGAAAAATTCTTCATAAACCAGAAATTTCATGTCGCTTACTCAATTGGTCAATTGCCCTCACGGAATTCGACATCGAGTATCGACCTCGAAAGGCATTGAAGGCTCAAGCTCTAGCTAATTTCTTGGTCGAGCTGACGTTCACCAAGGAAGATAGCGAGGTGCGAGCTCAGAAAGAGAAAGTCAAAGGGAAGGAGTCAGAGTCCCAAGTCGTCATCAACCTACCCGACGATTGTTGGAAAGTCTACTCGGATGGGTCAGCAACCAAGAGTGTCAGTGGGTGGGATAGTTACGATTGAGCCGAGAATGCAGAACAGTATATGAGGAGTCACTAAGGTTCAAGTTCGATGCATCCAACAATCAGGCGGAGTATGAAGCTCTGGTAGAAGCCATAGAGTATGCCAAGTGCTTCGGAGCTACCAAAATCATGGCATATTGTGACTCACAGTTGATAGTCAACCAGGTCCGAGGAGAGTACGAGGTGCTGAACTCTACTCTAGTCAAGTATCATGACCTAGTGAAGGAGCTGACAAAAGACTTGGAGTTTTGGGAGATCCAAAGGATTGGTCGAGAAGACAATGAGTTAGCCGACTTACTCTCAAAGCTAGCTACATCTGACGAGCCACATGAAGAACCTATCTCTTACCTTGAGAGCCCAACTTATGAAAGGGTCAAAATTCAATGCATAGAAGACCCCTCGAGAAGTTGGGTTTATGAGAAGTGCTGGATCGAGGAAATGAAAGCGTACCTGGAAAGTGGCGAGCTCCCAGAAGACGAGAAGAAGGCTCGAGCTGTCAAAAAGAAAGCTCCGAGATATGTCATCCAAGGAGGCATGATGTTCTAAAGATAATATACCAGGCCCTTATTGAAGTGCATTCATCCTCAAGAAATCACACAGTTGATGCATGAGGTTCACGGTGGAATTTGTGGTGGACACCCGGGGGCCAGGACTCTAGCCGACAAATTGATCACTCTGGGATATTATTGGCCACATATAAGAGCTGACACTCATGACTTCGTTCAGCAATGTGACCAATGTCAAAGATTTGCCAACTTACCTCATTTACCTACAACGGAGCAGACCCCAGTGATCGCTGCTTGGCCATTTGATATGTGGGGTGTCGACTTAATTGGCCCCTTCCCACCCGCCCGTGGGAATTGCAAGTATGCAATCGTGGCAATTGATTACTTTACCAAGTGGGTTGAAGCAAAGCCGCTAGCTCGCATCACAGAGGAAAACGCCATCAACTTCATTCATGATTTCATCTGGTGTCAATTTGGTTTTCCTCGAGCTATAGTATCTGACAACGGCCTACAATTCTCCCAAACCTTCGAAGCAGAGATGAATCGAGTAGGGATCAAGCATTGGAAATCTTCTGTCGCCTATCCCAAAGGAAATGGGCAGGTCGAAGCCGCAAACAAGCTGGTACTATCCTCACTCAAAACGGGTCTCGTAGGTCGACGCAATAACTGGTTGGATGAACTTCCCCTTGCTCTTTGGGCAGTTCGCACAACCACTCAGGGGCCTACTGGGGAAACCCCATTTGCTCTTACATATGGATCAGAGGCCATGGCACTCGAGCTCAGGATTTCCCTCTTGCTAGAGTGACCTTCTTTGATCAAGAGCAGAACGACACCAACAGATTGATCGACCTGGATCTGATCGACGAGAAGCGAGACACAACTTACCTTTGGATGGTCAACTACAAGCAGCGAACTAAAAGTTACCACGATAAGAAAGTGAAAGCCAGGTCATTCCAAGTAGGAGATCATGTGTTGAGGAAGATCGAGGCAACAGGGAGAAGGACCCAGCAGAACAAGTTATCTCCTAATTGGGAAGGTCCTTACATAGTTACTCGAGTCGTCAAAGAGGGGACCTATATGATTGCTCACCTAGGAGGAGAAGAGCTAAAACATCCTTGGCATGCCACCCATCTTATCAAATACTACTTCTAGTTCAAATTGCTAGTTCAGTTCAGAGTATGTACAATATCAAAGTTTGAAGTTATCATAGTTCTAGTCGATGTAAGCATATTTCTACTTCAATAAAAATCGCAGTTCTGTTCGACCAAACACTATACACTAACTTCAACAAGCTCGACTCTTAGTCAGCTTCATTTTAACAAGCTCGATTCTTAATCAGCTTAGTTCCTTTAACGAGTCCGACTCATAGTCGACTCCGTTCAACAGGCTCGACTCTAAGTCAGCTTCGTTCTAGCAAACTCGATTCTTAATCAGTTATGCACCCTTACCAAGTCCGACTTTTAGTCGACTTTGTCCCAATGAGCTCGACTCTTAGTCAGCTTTATCAGCTCGATACTTAATCAGCTGAACCCTACTAGCAAGTCCGACCTTAGGTCGACTTCGTTCTTATAAGCTCGACCCTTGGTCAGCTTTGACCTTCTAAACAGATTCGACCCTGAGTCAATCTCGTTTACAAAAACCTTCCCAAGTCTAAGGTCGACTATGAGCTAAAATCAATTCGACCAAAGTCTTGAAGCATATTTATTATCCTATCCAATTTAGCTCGACATACACGTGCTGAATTCAAAAGCATACAACAGATAAAGGAATCAAGTCAGCTACGAGTGATAATTAAGTCTCCCAAAGGCGGGCCAAGACTTGAGTAAAATAGGAGCTACAAAGTTTTCTGCCTCCCAAAAACTGGGCCAAGGCATTTAAATAGTTAACAAAACAAAAAGCAAAAAATTGTTTTGAAACTTGTTTCATTACACAAAGTTCATCTAAAATCAAACAGCTTGGTCGGAGACACTGGGGTCGTCATTGGCAGCTCGCTCTTCATTGACTGGTTCATGATGCTGAGGGCTCAAGGGTTTACCCGACTCCGAGTAGACTCTCTGTATAGGTTCCTCCTCCTCCATGGCGTCAGCATCTTCAAGCTCCTGCAGAGCTACATCAAAGTTTCTCTCGGCAATTGGGGGGACCACCCAGGGCTCACAGCCATCTTCTTTGTCCTCTTGGGCAATGAAGGCTAGATCGTTGTCAGAATAAGGCACGGCTGAGTGTCCACCACGAGCCACCATATCATACTGAGGTGCATAGGCCCAGCGAGCCAATTGTTCCAATGAGACATCAGAGTCTGGGTCAACTAGAGCCCGACGAGCCATATGGCGCTTACCCAAGTCTAGAAAACCCTTGGCCTTATTCACAATGGTGTTATGATACTCGTCTCCTTCCTTGAAGATATCAACAGCCTTCTTGGAAGCGGCCTGGAGATCCTCTTGCCATTTCACCCGTGTACGCCGGTGCTCCTCATTCAGCTCGATCAAGAAGGTGTCTTTCTCCTTCAAAAGTTTGGAAACAGTTGCCAGCTCCGTTTTGGTCTTCTCGAGCTCCGAGCGATCAGCATCCCTCTCCTTGGTCACCTCAACCACCTTGGCGTCAGAGGCTTTCAGATCCTTCAAAGCTTTATCCACGTCCTCCAGAGCTTTCTTCTTCACTAACTCCTGAGCATCAAAGGAGTTATCAAGATCGTTGTATTTCTCTCTTAGCTCAGCCAGTTCCTGTGACTTCTTGGAGTAATCTTTCAGGGCCTGCCTCTCCCTCTCAATGGAGGCTCTCCAGGAACATTTAACTTGTTCGACCATGGTGAGATTCTACATCAAAGGAAATCATGGAAGGATTAGCTCGACAAAGGAACGGAACTTAAATTGGCCGACTAAAAGAACAAGCGACTAAAACGGAAAGGGAAAGTTAAAGATTACCTCGCTGTGCACCATCCCAGAATGAGCTGAGAATTCCTCAGGGGTAATCCCCTTATCAGCAAAGTGGGCCAGAAGATCGACATCAATAGCCCTTCTAACCACTACCTGGCCCAAACTCATGTCTGGGTAGCGGCGACTTAGGCTATTGACCCCGACAAGAGGGGGTACATCACTAAGCCTCTGCATCAGAGCTTCAATGGACTCTTGGCTCCTCGGAGAGGGTATCGGAGGAGGAAGTTGGCTCGAGAGAACGGATTTTCCCTTCTCAGTTCTCGTTCTTTTCTTGGAGTTCAGGGGGAGGTCGTCATCATCCATCACCTCATCATCATCCACGTTCACCACAGTCAAGGGACTAGTCCCCCCAGTCCCTGCGCCAGAGGTCGCCATATTGGTGTCTGGGATGGGGTCTGAGCTCAAGCTTGGCCTAGTCGACCTGTTGGAGGTATTCTCCCCTTCAGCTGTCCCCTGAGCTCGACTGCTGCTCTCCAAGGGACCCTCCGACTCAACCTCTTCCATGGGAACCATCCCAACATTGTCCTTGGATAATAAGTTGGTCCTCGCAGCAGCTTCTCTCTCTCTGTTGGCTCGGGCATTGGCCGCCCCATGGGCTTTCTTAGCTTTCTTTCTATCAGACACGGCGATAATGCGACCCATATTAGCTTCTTGTTCTGGGGTCAAAACTGCAACAAAGCCAAAACAGCAGAGTATTAGCTCGACATATGAAAGTTCTACATACGAGCAGAAGTTCTATGTACGAGCAAGCTATATACGAGCTAACTGTCTTATGAGCGAGTTAACAATTGACGAGCTAAGAGATATACAGACAATTCAAAATAGGACGATGTGCAATCAAAGTGTTCATACATGTAAGCTATTAGTACAACAATCTAACGGATGAAGGGTGAGTAAAGGATTACAGAATAAAGAGATCTTACCACCAGCATGCTCTCCATTGTCTTTACAATAATTGGCAGTCCGTTTGCATAGTTGACACATATCCTCGAACTTTCCCAAAGCATGGGTAACCCAATCAGGATATATAGTGCCCCTACCAACGGGCACTAGAGGCTGCACCTCTCCTTCTCCAGCCATCATCCCGGCCTGGATATAGTTATGCTTGGTGGTACCTAACGACTCCCAACTGATGGGTCCCTTATCAGCTAATCTACACAACTTCTAGTATAAATCAAAATGCCAGGCTGGCTCCCAATAATCCCTCTCATCCATGGGCTCTGTATCATCAGTTGGCAAGGGAAATTCCCATCCTAATCTGCTCTCTACTACCACCACGTGGGAGTTCCACCCGCTTGCTTTGCTGGGAAGGTTCGTGAAAAGCTTACGAGAATTGGGTTTAGAGGGGGTACTGACACTCAGGTCCTCTCCACTATACTTGATACAAAAGAATTCTTTAAACACCCTCATACAGGGTTCGTATCCTAAGAACCTACACACCATGGCAAAACATACTAAGACCCTACAGGTGTTGGCTCCCAACTGAAGAGGTAAGGCATTAGCACACTCCAAGAACTCGTTAATAAAGGGGTCAAGTGGCAACCTAAGACCAGCCACGAATTGGCCATAAAAGAAAGCTACTCTAGTGGCATCCCTGGTAAAGGTCGACCTAAACTTAGCCATGAAATCGTTCTTGCTGTAGATGGTCACTCTATAATCTTCCTTACTCACCTCACAGAAATCATAGATCATGCTATACCTAGAGGGCAAATTCTTTCTCCCACGCAACGGCCCTTGAGGAACGTAGCCTCTCTCGTTTTTCCCCGGCACCACAGAGGGCCCAAACGCATCCACAATTCTGGGACCCGAAGAGGTAGATGCAGAAGCTCCACCTTGAGAAGCCATATCTGTACAAGAAGAAGGAGAAACAGGGGAGTCAGGCCTTTGAACAATTTCAGTGGACCTAACTAAGGGCGACCTAGACTCCCCCGAAAAACTCTTCCTATTCCTAAGAAACGAAGGTTTTTTGACATCCCTAACATAAAACAGAGCAATGTGATCGAGTAATTCATGAAAGAGATGAAAGGTGACAGTGTTCGATTCATCAATTACTAAATCACCTACATCCTCTCCAGCAGGCAACCCTATTTCTCTAAAATTCAGCCCCCACCTTATCAAGATGGAGGCACATTCATCCAGAGACATCTCTATCCACTCACCGTTTACATTCTTACACACCCTACGGTTAACAGTGCAGTATCCGTACCAGGCTCCTGGCTCGCTACTGAAGGTCCTAGCCATGGTGGAATCAAGTACGAAACAGGAAATCAAAACCCTAAAGCAAAAGCAGAAAAGAATACCTTGATGAAGGTCGGAACGAGGGGGGCTGCATTGCAGAAGACGAAGGTCAAACTTATACCAGTGGTTTTCCTTGCTGTTTTCGCCGGAGTTAATCAGAGCTTGAGGACGGTAAAAATTCTAAACGGAGAAGGATTCTACTATTTATATTTTCCGAAATTGGAAGGGGAAAAAGAAAATTCGAAAATTAATTTTCTATTTAATTGGGAAAACGGTTCCCAAGATGGATTATCAAACGTCTAATTGTAATCATTACAAAATACGACGCTCCTTCTGATCTGACCATTCGTCACCAACGACCAGGATCGTGCCACATCACCATTGGTCGACTGAACGTCAAGAGCGAGTAGCGACCTGCGAGTCACAACAATCTCCATCAAAATTTCCTTAACTTCCTAGTCGACAAAGTCAACTCGAAAGTTGGGGGCCACTGAACATACCAAAAGTATCTAACTGGGCCAAGCGAGTAAAGCCCAGTCCTCAAGCAATTATGGCCGCCGCACTCTCAGTAGGCCAGGCCCAATCACCATAAGGCCCAAGGCCCAGCTACAGGGTTCGTCGACCTAAGCTCATTGTCCGACCTCCAAGGCCCCGACCTAGCTTGGTCCGACTCTACAAACCCATGTTTAATTCGGGTACGATCCATGCTCTACCCGTCAGTCAGGTCGATCATTCTTCAAATGGCGACCTCGACCTAATCATCAAGCGTCGACCTAACCGATACAGTCGCACGTGAGTCAAATCTTTCCATAACTGCATCCCTACAAATCAGGGACCGTTATAGGCACGTTCACATTACAAGTAACTGCCGCTGAAATCTCGGAGCACACACCGCTCCTCCAAATAAACAACAATCATTCCTTATAAATACATGATCACTACCAACGGTAAAAGGTAACTGCTATTTTGCTATCAGAATTCCATTATTCAATACATTTTAACACATCCGGCTAGTCGTGGGTTCTAATTTCAGGTCAAGGAGCCAGGTGATCAGTCCTGCTACGTGGAGAAAGATTGATAAGCACATTTCCTGCGGCATCAACCTTCAAGGCTTCAAATCTTACGATGTAATCACAAATATTCGACTTGGAAATAATTTGATGATTTGAGTTTGAGAGAATTCTATGATGAATTGATTTTTTTTTGTGAGAAAAATGGTAAGACTTTCTCTTCTATTTATACTAATTATTATTTTTTTGGACTAATATACCCCTAAATATGGCTGTTGGGAGGGGTAATTATGCCCAAAAAAAATTAAAATCTGATAAATGAGCCGTTATGTGTAAATTGGACGAAAATGCCCCTCAAACGAATTTATTAACGGATATATTTGAGGACATTTTAGACATTTATACAAAAAGGTTTGTGCGGACCTCATTGCAACGGGCCAAACGGGTTACGGACCAAACAAATCTTCTGATTCGCGGGTCAAAGACCGATCCGTGCGGACCTCCTTGGTCCAGGCCCGTCCCGTATACGAAGCGGGCCAAGCAAATAACGGGTCATAGGCTGGACATGCGCGAACTAAACAGACAGCGGGTCACGGGCCGGGTGGACCGCCCATGGGCCACGACCCAAAATGGCCATCTCCACGTCAAAGTTTAAATGAATAATTTTATATTTTGTATAGTTAATACACTATTATTCACTTTAAAGATTCCGATATTTTATTTAACATAAAGTTTCACACATCTTGTACTTTTGTAGTAATCACTTAAAAGCATTTCAAACTTTTCTTATGGGAAAATTGCATTTTGGATCCCAAAGTTTAGGAGGTGTTCCTAAGTTAGGTCATATTCTATCACTATTTACAATTTAAGCTCCAAGGTTGTCATTTTGTTAGCATTTTAGAATTTTTAACTAGTTTTGCTAAAAAAATTGTTAAATGATCATGTGCAAGTCACGTGTTATTTAACGGAGGATGTTTTTAAACATGAATTCTCTCTCTCTCTCTCTCTCTCTCTCTCTCTCATCTCTCTCTCTCTCTCTCTCTCTCTCTCTCTCTCTCTCTCTTCAATACTGGGTTTGAAATTAGATTTGAATATTGGTCTGAAAATTAGATTTGAATCTATGTTTGAAAATCTGACTTGATTCTTCATTTAAAAAAAAAAATCAGATTTGAATTTGGATTTAAAAAGCAGATTTGAAACTGGGTTTTGATTAAAGTATGAAATTGGGAATTGATTTTATTTTGGATTTTGATTATTGAATACGGGTTTTGTTTGAAATTTGAATCTAGATTTTATTTTGATTTTTGGGATGGTGGTGGCTATGATGATGGTAGATTGTGGTGATGAAGTTGGACTAGTGGTGGGATGGTGGTGGCGACAATGTGGTGGTGCGGCAGTCAAGATGGTGTGGGGATGATATTGTTGGTGAATAAATTTTTATTTCGTTTGAAGAAGGATAATGTTCATTTTTTTTCAAAACATAGAAGGATAATTTTCTTAAATAGTTTAAAATATTCTATTTCCATGAAAAGTAAATGCTTGCTTAAAAAATGAAAAGTAAATGCTAAAATATTTTTAATTGTATTTTATAAAATACTTACGTTTTTAGCATCTTAATTAGTATTTTTTTAGGGTTAAAAATTTGTTATTTTAAATTTATTACTTTATCTCCTTTACGGTTATTATAATAAAATATCATTTATTTTTATATTTAGGAATATTAATATTTTCTATTTTGGCCATTAATTTTCATTCAGTTTGCATTAATACAACAAAGAAAGAGTTCTTGTTCAAAAACATTCTCCGTTAAATGACACGTGACTTGCACGTGATCATTTTACGGATTTTTCTAACAAGAACTAGTTAAAAACCCTAAAATGCTAACAAAATGACAACTTTGGGGACTAAATTGTAAATAATGATAAAATAGGGCCTAACTTAGAAACAACCCCTAAACTTTGGGGCCCAAAATGCAATTTCTCCTTTTTTTTATTTGATTGAAAAAAACATTTCAATGTTCAACTTAAAGAACTAAAACTAAGTTTGACAGTGGCCCATTTTTACAGCCCACAGAGGTCCACTAGAGAAAGGCCCATTCATATCTCTTACAGAAGTCCAATACTAAGGCATTCCATTTTTAGTGGGCTCTCTAAGCCTCAATAGTATGCACAAATTATATGGTAAAATTTCACAACCCACTTAAATTAATGGGCTAGACAAATAAATGAACAACAAATTTTTTATTTTTTATTTTAAAGAAAATGAATGAACAGTTGTTACTAATCAAATCGAACCGAATCAAACCATTATCCGAATTCTAATGGTTTTTGTGCATGTGTGTAGAAAGTGCTAACAAAGATATTACGGGCGGCCCTAATGAAGAATGACTCAAGTGATGCATTAACTCGTTGAGATATATTTGACAAAGTTGTGAGCTGATGATTATAAGAATTTCATTTCGGTGATAAGTTAAAGATATTTTCTATTATAAACTGGTTATGTGGTTACGTGGTTAACAGATTGTTTTATTTCTAACATTTCAAATTTGGCTACTCTCCGAGTAATATGCGATAATACACGAAATATAGATCACCGGTCATCGAAAAATATAATTTATGAACAAAGAGAAGCCATGTAAATTGACCTCCAAAATCCCCTAATGTCCCACAACAAATAAAAAATTGCGGCTAGAACTACATTAACAGAAAGTACAAACCTTAAACAATGAAAAGATTTTCTTCCCAACTTCATCCCAAACAAACACACCCAAATCTCTTACTATGTCCCCTATGTTGTAGTAACCGTGTTCATCACGCGCCACTTTCCCCCGCGTATAATTACTATTTCCAGATGTTATTTTTCTATTTCCACACCTTTTCTCTCCTCTCAACTTAAGGCATCAAAACGCCTTCTCCCTTCACCTTCAATCAACCCCCCTCTCCGTCCCCGTTTTCTCTCTCTAGAATTCCTTCTCTCTCTAAAACTCAGCTCCACAGTCGACAAGAGCAGAGCTCCTTCCCAACCCAATCTAAAAATTCCTCTACCATGAAAATCTCTTTCTCTCTCTAAAATTCAATCCAATTCTTTGCCTCCCGGATCCCCATTCCAATTCCTGCCCACAGTTGTGCTCAAACCGGGAAAACCCCACTATTCCCCACATATAGAAGGTATGAATTTTGTTTAAAAAATGTTTCTTGGGGTTTTTCTGCATTAGGGTTTGTTGCATGTTATTGATTAGATCCCAATTTAGGGGATAATCTTTATTTTCGTTTCCTGCACATTTTTTTTTATTCTTTATGTGGCAGCAATGGCCATTGAATTAATTTACAGATTTTCTTCTTGTTGTTGTTGTTTGCAGTGGAGGGCTTATGGGTTATGGTGGGGAAGGGTTTTGGAATCTTGCGAATTTTGGGTTTCATGTGATTGCCCATCTGGTTAATTTGTTCAGGACCTAAGGTTTGTCTTTATTCGTTGCTCGCTTTTGGAGAGTTCACTTTTACAACACCTGCATTGGATATACTTGGTTGTTTGTATGAATTGTTATTTTTACACGGTTTGTGTAATTGGTTACTATTTGTTCTTATGGAGTTTTATGTGATACGACATGTATCCCATATGTTGATAGTAAGATTTAATAGTATAACCAGTAGAATGCAGTTCTTAGTATTTAATTTTAACATAATGTTGAGCATCTATTGATCAAGGGATGACCTAATTGATAAAAATAATTAAATGAACATATTCATGAAATCAGTGAATGTGGGCCAATTAGCGATAGAGTAAGGGAAGGTCTCATTGTACAATGTAAAACACCAAGTACACCAACTTGATAGTGTGTTAATATCAATATGCATTGCAATGGTAATAGAGGTGGGGGAGGGGGTGGGAGAGCAAAACTAACATATTAATAGGAATATGATCGATGGTGGCTTGATTGATAACTTTCTATTGGACAAGACAGAGTGGTGAAAAGGATTCGTGTATCTGAGCCAAGTAATTTGAGCAAATGTAGGGAACTGCTGAGTTGAGTTTTATTTGTTATTAATTAATACATTTAGAGGAATGTTAGGTATCTCTACTTTGACTTTGAATTTTTGTCTTAGACATGCAACGGCTAGGCCTCGGTGCCATACCAGTTTAACTAGTGTGTGCATGTTGTAACACCAACAACAAAGTCTTAGTCCCAAAATGATTTGAGGTCGGCTAACATGAATCGTCACATGGAATCATCAATACAAAGGTGATGAAAAAAATGGGAAAGCTAAGAAGAAATTTAAAAGGAGAAATAGGTGGAAATATTGGAAAAGAAAGAAAAACAAATATAGAAAGAAAAGAATAGATATAAAAGAAAAAAGAAACATACATAAAACAAACTTAAACCCTATCATCCACATGAATATTTGCCGCCGCCCTGCTCTCTCCAGTGCCATATTTTCCTCAATCCCAAGTGCACAATTATTAAGTGCAGAACATTTTCAGTTTTGAGAGCTCGTTTGGGTTAAAATCAGGCCCTCAATCATCCTTTATTTGATTTGGTATCCATCACCCAAAGGAACAACATAGTATTCCAGCTATTTCCTTTTCTCTTTCTTGCTGGATTTGATTGGTCTGTAAAGCAAAAAAAATGTATATGGAAGAAATGAATGGATAATGTTGACCATCCCTTGAGATTAGATTCTGTGGAGGCAGCATGCACCTAATTGAGTGGGTTGAGCTTGAGCTGGATTAAGCGATCTATATGAACCTTGATGAGCTTCGGGCATAGGCACTCACCTAGGTGTTCCTTTATAACCTTAGAGCATTTGTGTGGTTACTTCATATCTGACCTCAGCTAGTGACATCAACATAATTTCTAGTAAGCTTCAAGACATTGTTGGTAAAGTACCACTTGTAAACTACATCGAAGCATGACGCATATCGAGTCCAGCTTCTCATCTGACAAATATGTCTTGGCACCTAATTAAGGCGTCTGACACCAAGTTGGATTAGGTGATCTATATGAACCATGTTTTAGTTGCGGATATGACATACACACCGAGGTGCTTCCATAACAACTTTGAGTGTTCATGTCAATAGTTCATAATGTGCGTAACTAAAGAAACGATGTCATTTCTAGTAGGCTTCAAGACCGAGTTGGCGAAGTGTATCTCTGTGACAGTCCATTGGGCATACTGTCATACTGTTTTCATGAAAATGTTGAATTATAGAATAGTGATAACTTCCGCTTTCTACAGGAATATGGCTCTTCAGAAATATATCCCCTCTGCTAATGCTCCTCCTGTGAATTTGAAATCGTTGAGTCTTTCCATCAAGGCAAATACAAAAGCTCAATTTATTAATTCAGACAGAAGTTGCATGGAAGGTGATGTGGATATTGATCTCAGAGAGGTCTACTTTTTGATTATGCACTTCCTATCGGCTGGGCCATGCCAAAGAACTTATGGTCAACTTTGGAATGAACTTCTGGAGCATCAACTTTTACCGAGACGATATCATGCTTGGTATTCGAGGAGTGGGATCCATAGTGGGGATGAAAATGATGATGGCTCGTCTTTCCCGCTGAGTTACAATAAGTTGGTGGAAAGGTATGACATATGCAGTTTTTCGATTAGTTTGGTCATCCCGTCTTTATAATGCTACTGTGGCATGATAGTATTAAGGTCATTACCCATGTTTTGCTTGCTTCCTTTCCTCCATATGGTAGCAAATCTATTCATGGTTTTCTCCCCACTTTTCAGTTAGAAAGCTGTTGCCTATCAGGTAAATGCGTTTTGGATGTTAGGTTGGAGGATAGTCTTGTTAATCTTGATTTTCCGAAGATAATATAAAAGTGATTTATCTAGTGTTCTTAATATTAAGTTTTCTTCTTTAATTCCATGTTTGATTCTAACCGATATCACTTGTGCTCATTTTAGGTATCCACACGTGGAGAAGGATCACTTGGTAAAGCTTTTGAAGCAACTCTTACTTGGTACAGCCGCTTCTTCCCCGGGTGTCGTTGGCCGCAACCTGATGAATGCTGCAGCTGTTCCTACTCTGTTGGGAACCGGTTCCTTCTCTCTTTTGGGCCGTATGTGAAAGCTATAGATATAAATAAGTATTTAAAGCAGCTTCTGTTCCAACTCTTTCTGGAATGGTCCCTTTTCAGTTTTGGGCTGTGTGCGATCACATTTTAATATTTTTCCTTATGATTTTTTGAATGGAACAGTATAAAATAAAAATTGCTGTGTTTTACTTTTTTTAGGCTTCTATTGCCAAACTCTCTCTCTGCATGACTTTGTTCGCGTGTGGTATTTGATGCAGTTCCCATTGTATTGTCTTCTTTTATTTTTTATTCTGGGAGTTCCTTTTCATTTATCACAACTATCCCCATTATCTGTCTTGCAGATGACGAAAGGGTAAACGATGAAGTCAAACGCCCCCCAAGTTACATGCGTTGGCCTCACATGCATGCTGATCAGGTGCGTGGGTTGCATTTGAGAGAAATTGGTGGTGGCTTTTCAAGGCACCATCGTGCTCCATCTGTTCGTGCAGCTTGTTATGCAATTGTGAAACCATCAACCATGATGGAAAAGATGCAAAATGTCAAGAGGCTGAGAGGGCACCGGAATGCTGTTTATTGTGGTAATATTTATGTTTGGAACCCTTGGACTGAATTCATCACCATCACTGCATTGTGGTCAGTTTCATATATTGGAAGCCACACAGTTTATTATTGGATATTTTTTTTTTCACAAGGGTAATAATTCGGGCACAAAAAGTCTGAAAATTTTGGCCATAAATCTGAGTTGATAATAATAAATGGGCTATGTAACACGTGGGTCCCGTCATTAAATGGTGATTTCAATAAGTAAATATGTGCATTGAAAATTCGTTAAGGGGGCGAACTATTACAAAAGAAGCTAAAGACCTTACAGGAGGCCAAGAGCTCAAAAAACAAAAGAATGCACACTTAATTCCCCACACACATAAAACAATGGAAACAACTGCGGGAAGTTTTCCTTTTCCTTTTGGAATGCGAACAACATTTTCACTGAAGTGGGCATAGTCCATGAGATCCCAAACAAGGGGATAACAATACTCCTTAAACCCCTAGCAATATCACAATGCAACGGCAGATGGTTGACTGTCTAGTTGCTCTTCATACACATACAACAATGATTTACCAAACATCATTCATCTTTTCTCTAGATTAATCGAAGAAAATGAACTCCCTTCTATGTGAAAATGCTGGAGCGTATTCTCTATTCACGAGACATATAGAAGTGCATTAGAAGTCAGCTACTGTACATCCAATTATAGAGGATTGCAATCTGACAATTGGTGTAGGGGATCTTGTTTTGAACTTCCTTTGAGCTTGACAGTCAGGGTTTGCACAATGCTGGCTTTGCTATTTCAACTTTTATTCAGGGGGACAGATATTAAGGAGCTGGAAGGGGCAAAACGCTGACTTTTCTATTTCAACTTTTCTTCAGTTATGGGGACAAAAAAGATATGAAGGAGCTGGAAGAGGCAATCTTTCTCTTTCCCCCTCTAATAACAATTAAATAAATTAGCCTCTTGGCGTACTGGTTGAGGTGTTTCCGTATGATCTTGAGGTCATGAGTTCGAGTCCTGAAAGCAGCCTCTTGCATTTATGCAAGGTAAGGTTTGCCTACATTTCACCCTTGTGGTAGGACCCTTACCCTGACCCTCGCTACGCTTGGATGCCTTGTGCACCGTGCTGCCCTCTAGTGACATAAAGAGAAAATTTTAGGTTCGTTCTTCTGGATGCTGTTTATGTGGCTACAAATGAATTTTATCCGTGTAAAATGCTTATGGATCTATCTACCTTCAATAAAAGAGGACAAATTGAGTAAAGGAAGTAATCGACCATGTACTTCTGTTGGAAGTTCACTCATATCAGATAGACGATGTACTGTCTCTCTCACACCTTTTCCGTGTTCTCTTTCACTTCTTTTGCACTGATTAAAGCCTCACACTTCTACCTAGATTTACTTGCTCTTAAATCGAAAAGGAAGCGTGAATGCATGCTCTAAACATTAGGTTTATGTCATTATCCTATTTCCAGCAAGTTTTTGTCATATGCCTATATACAAATACAACACCAGCAACAAACCCTTAGTCCCAAAATAATTTGGGGTCGGCTAACATGAATCATCAAATGTCATGTTATATGCCTATATACATGATATAATATGGGTATTTGCCATTTGGTAACTCCTTGTATTTTTCTTTTGACATTATAGTGTTTCCAAATATCTTTTTGTGACATTACTGTGATACTGCCAACTATATGTGGACCTGTAACTTTCTGTATTCCTTTACACACCCCCTCCAACGGTTCATCTGGTTCATTTCTAATGGGGCATCTGTGCTCTAGTTTTCACTTTCCTGAAGTTTATTCACCGCAAGTCAGACATGACTCAACCATGATTGTATTATGCATTAACATCTAATAACTTGTTTCATGCAGCTATATTTGATCGATCAGGGAGATATGTTATTACTGGTTCAGATGACCGCCTTGTGAAAATTTGGTCCATGGAAACTGCATATTGTCTGGCTAGCTGCCGTGGGCATGAAGTGAGTTTGACTGGTATATCATTTGAAATTTTCACCCATAATATTTTCTTGCTAATATTCTTTATCTCGTTATATGCTTAAAAGGGAGACATCACTGACCTGGCTGTGAGCGTCAACAATTTGCTGGTGGCTTCTGCTTCAAATGACTGTGTTATACGAATTGTAAGATTTTACTTCAACTCTTAACATTAGCTGTTTCTATGTTTATTTTCTTCAATTCAACCACTCTGTGTGACAGTGGCGTTTAGCGGATGGACTTCCGATTTCAGTTTTGCGTGGTCATACTGGAGCAGTTACGGCCATCGTTTTTAGTCCTAGAGCAAACTCCACGTTCCAGCTTCTATCGTAAGTTGATTTTCTTATGTGTTTTCCCCAATCAATATCTTTCTCACCTCGTGGGTTTGTATGTACCGTTGCTATCTTGGGGATGTAGAAAAGGTTTTAGCTTATAAATTAACGACAATCGACTTCGTCTGCATATGTGTATGTACTGTTCATAGGGAGTGCGATTCACTATTTGACTATAGGGGTTTACTCATTATTGAAAGACAAATGGTACAAAACGCCGTCCAAGGAACATTAAATCATTGCAAGGTTTGTACTAGTTATGGTTATTCTGTAATTATACAAAACTAATGTTGCTCAACATAAGCTCCCAAGGCTCACTCCCCGTAGTCAAAGGCAAATGCATTTACAGCAAAAGAACAGTTATCGAGTAGTGGGGTTTTCCGTAGGTTTCTCACGTATATGTTTCTGTATTTGAAAATTGCTTATTGTGGATTTGGCAGAGTGAAATGATTGAGGTTTAATCCCACGTCAGTCTCCACACCCACCTATCATTTCCGCCACTGTGTGCACCATGAATCCACGATGTCTTATTTCAATCGCTCCTTGGTTTGATATGTTTTGTTTTTTACGGTTTTATTGTCTAGGTACTTTGAAGTACTGGAGCTTATTTGTCAGCGAGCATTACTTTGAAAAGTTCCAATATACCATTATCACTTCTACACGTATTGAAATGTTTTTCCTGTGCAAAATCTGTCAATTATAAGCATAACATATGCTCCATCCTGTTCATTATAAGACTAGCTAAACCATATAGTTTCTAAAGGGAGTTCCACGAGATTCCAAAGCATACATTTAGTACCTTCAGTGTCGGTAGTATGCATCAGGATTTCAGTGGCCATCTTCGAAATCCTAATTTTCAAACAGGGACTCTTAATTTGGGATCCCCGCTGACGGATAGAGGGGATTTTTGAAAAATAATATGTTTAAAATTTTAGTTCTTAAAACGTTTTTCCTTTTGATCTCCTCCGTGCATGTCCAACTTTTACAGTTACTATTTATGTAGGTCAGCTGATGATGGAACCTGTAGATTATGGGATGCTAGACACTCTCAGTTCAGTCCACGAATATACATTCCAAAACCCTCCGAGTCTCTGGCTGGTTAGCTACAGATACTATGGCTATTATATAGCCTGCTGATTTACAAGTGAAAGGACTTATTTTGATTTAAATTTTAATGGTAGGAAAGAGCAACGGCCCATCATCAAGTATCGGTCAACAGAGTCATCAGATATTCTGTTGTGCCTTCAATGCCACTGGAACTGTTTTTGTCACTGGGAGCTCAGATACTTATGCAAGGGTACATCTATAGTGCATATTGAATATGAGTTTACGTTTATGTTAGTTCTATGCAATGTCTTCATTTTCTTCATATGAGGATTTTGTGCTAAAGAGATAAATATTTACTGATCATTATTCAAATATATTGGTTTTAGGATGGAATCTATTCAAAGTTTAGAGACTTATTCTTATCTTAGTAAGGAGTTCGTAATTTACAGGTTTGGAGTGCTACTAAACCAATCAATGATGACCCCGAGCAACCTAATCATGAGATGGACATTCTAGCTGGCCATGAGAATGATGTCAATTATGTGCAATTCAGGTTTTTTTCTCGCTTACACTAACTTTCTTTTTGAATAGATCTTTTTTTCTGATAAAGGTGCTGCCTTATTACTCAGTGGCT
The DNA here is from genome assembly GCA_022495995.1 of Adenophora triphylla var. japonica. Taxonomy (NCBI): domain Eukaryota; kingdom Viridiplantae; phylum Streptophyta; class Magnoliopsida; order Asterales; family Campanulaceae; genus Adenophora; species Adenophora triphylla. Next base: position 22,138 of record JAFEMH010007946.1, on the reverse strand, counting down.
GTGCGGTGACTTCTAGAATTTCTCTTTCTGATGCTTCCAAGGAAGATAACATCCCAAAATTCAAAAATTCATGGTACTTTCTAATAATATATTTTTTTCTCTCACGCAAGAAAGCTTTTTTTTTTCTTGAGCTCTATTGCTTGTATTGTGCTCATGTAAATATAGTTTACATCCATTTATTCTTATATTTAACTTATTATGTTCATCATGTAATTTTTACAATTGTAGGTGTACCCATGACAATATAGTTACCTGCTCCCGTGATGGCAGTGCAATAATTTGGATTCCAAAGTCACGTAGATCACATGTGAGCTCGTCTTCTACACCATTCTCCACTCTCCAGTTCATTTCCATTTACTTGAATACTTTGATGTCATTCAATTTCTTAATTCCTGGTTTTCCTTTTTGTTTCTCAAATTTAATGTACCAAACTTGTGTTGTTTTAGGGAAAAGTTGGACGGTGGACACGGGCATATCACCTCAAAGTCCCGCCCCCACCAATGCCTCCTCAACCTTTAAGAGGAGGTCCTCGTCAAAGGGTTCTTCCTACACCTCGTGGTGTCAATATGATAGTATGGAGTCTAGACAATCGATTTGTCCTTGCTGCTATCATGGGTTAGTTTCTTAGGTTTCCAACAGAGATTGATAAGACTCATAATGCGAAATAAAACAGACCAGTAAACATTTTCTGTCCATCCCACTTTTGATTAAAGACAAGTTCTATCACACAAGTTTCTCCTCTTACAAATTACCTGATATTTATGCATGAAACTGTCCTAGTGCAAGTCCACATGCATGCAATTGTATAATATTCAAGTTAATGTTTAAACCCCATGAGTGAATATAGTTAAAATTTTGGCCCTTATCCTTGTGCAGATTGCAGAATTTGCGTCTGGAATGCTGTTGATGGCAGTTTGGTACATTCTTTGACAGGTCATACTGAATCTGTAAGTGAATCTACATTATGAATATGTACTAATTGTGTTTGTTAAAATGATCGAATGTAATGGGTTTCTCTAGTTTGTGCGATCTAACATGGGAAATAGGTAATAGGTTGAAGCTGGAGTGATTTCTTCTTAACATTTTGGTTCGGATAGAAATTTATTGTCTGGTATCTGTACATCAAATATCCTTCTAGTCTCATGAAATTTATGCGTAGCTTTTTTATGTACACAGCTGAGGCCAATTGTCTTCATTTAATGTCCATGTCAATTTCTGAGAACTCAAGTTCTATTTGAATCTATTGGTTATGTTCCTGTAGGGGTTTATATGGTCGTGCTATCATCTTGATTTTTTTCTCCATGCATTTTTGTATCTGACCTTCTCGTTGTTGCTCTAATTTTGATTTTCAATTTTCTCAAAGATGAAGTAATACTATATTTTGTTTTCTTTACCACATTTTTTATTATTTTTATAAAATTCTCACCATTGCCATTTATTTTGGTAGACCTATGTTTTGGATGTTCATCCTTTCAATCCACGAATAGCTATGAGCGCTGGATATGATGGCAAAACAATAGTGTGGGATGTGAGTTTTCATTTTCGAACAATCTCTTTAAATTTTCTTTTGGCTTCCCAACATCATTAAATGCTTATAGTTTCATTGAAAATTCTATATCTGACCTTTTCATGTAGATATGGGAAGGGACACCTATTCGGGTATATGATATTGCACGATTCAAACTCGTGGATGGAAAATTTTCTCCGTAAGTTGATTATACAGCCTTCGAAAAATTTGTTTCCAGCACCAAGAGTGGTCGATGGTCTGAGTTTTCGAGGGAAGAACCTCAAGGTCTCAGACTAAAATTCCCATTCTCTTGGATGCTTTTTAATTTCATCAGTGGAAAGTAATGCTAGTGATTTTTACCAGAATTACAGGGCTTTTGATTTTAAATACTTGGGGTTTCTAGGATTTTATTATTACCTATCAAAAAAAAAAAAGGTTTCTAGGCTTTTATAATTTATACTATGCCATAAACCTTCAAGTCTTAAACTGTGTCTTTTAAGCTGACAATGATACCTTAAATGAAAAATACTTAAATAAGCAGTTGATTGTTCTTATTATTTTCTTTCTCCTGTAATGCAGGGACGGAACATCAATAATACTTTCTGACGATGTTGGTCAATTATACATCTTGAGCACTGGCCAAGGCGAGTCCCAAAAGGATGCAAAATATGATCAGGTAACGATACGTATTTCATTTGTCCTTGGGGGGTGATCAAGTAAATTTTCTTAAGCCAACTTACAACTAGTGCTAGTACTGATGCCATGTATACCTGCCAACAGTTTTTCCTTGGAGATTATCGGCCCCTTATTCATGATACACATGGTAACATTCTTGACCAGGTTAGTAGTTCCCCATCTCTGACCTTTTTCTTTTCATTGGATTTTTATATCTGGTCAAGATCTTATACTCCATTGTCCCTAAATGAATGTCAATCTTTTGGTGATGTTGCTTAATCCTCCTTGCCAATCATCATATTCTAGTTTACACTTATAATATTATATAGTGAGATTATAAAGTGTGTGTGTGTGTGTGTGTGTATATACCACAGAAAATGCTTAGATGCCAACTTTCTTAAATTCCCCTTGAAACAAAAAAAAAAAAGGACATCAATGTATGGATAGAGCGGGTACAACTTATTATGTGAGGCTGTTTTCTGATATAATGTATTGGACAAACTTGTATATATGTAGGAAACTCAACTTCCGCCCTATCGAAGGAATATGCAAGATCTCCTTTGTGATTCAGGTTTGTTCTCAAGAGTTTTAGCTGAGTACGGATCATTGTTAATAATATTTTGTATTTAATGTTCTCAGTACTTGGATATTTCTTAGGCATGATTCCATACCCAGATCCCTACCAAAGCATGTATCAGCAACGGCGGTTAGGAGCTCTAGGGATTGAGTGGAAGCCATCTTCTGTGAGGCTTGCTGTGGGGACTGACATCAGCCTTGATCAAGAATACCAAATTCCTCCAATAGCGGACTTGGATATATTGATCGATCCACTTCCGGAGTTTCTTGATGCCATGGATTGGGAGCCAGAAATTGAATTACAAAGCGAAGATAATGATTCCGAGTATAATGTGACGGCGGATGGGTATCATTCTGAAGGGGAACAAGGAAGTTTGAGTTCTAATTCTGCCCGTTATCTGGATTCTGGTGCAGAAGACAGTGAGGATCAGATGACTTATGATGACAGCATTCGTAGATCCAAAAGGAAAAAGAACAAGGTAGAAGTTATAGACATCTTCTTATGGATCTTGGTGTGTAAACTCTTACTGATATTTTGTATTTTGTATTTTTTTATCTTTTAGCAGGCTGAAATCATGACTTCTTCGGGGAGGCGAGTTAAGAGGAGGAATCTGGACGAGTGTGATGCTAACTCATCTAGAAATAAGAATCGAAGTAGGAAATTAAGAATTGACCGAAAAGCGTCCAAGAAGAAAAAATCTTCCCTATCCAAGTCTATGAGACCTCGGAGAGCTGCTGCACGTAATGCTCTAAGTTTGTTTTCTCGAATCACGGGTAAATCTACAGATGCAGAAGATGAAGATGGCTTGGAACATGATTCATCTGAAAGTGAGTCAATTCTTGACGACTCTAACAATGAGAGTGAAGAATCCGAGGCATCTTTGGAAAATGAAACGTATGGGCGTTCAAAAGGCAAAGAAGTACTTCTGGATGTACGTGAAGATGTGATTTCAGGTAATCATTATCTTGAATCTCACTTGCCCGAGCAAAGCAGGAGGAGAATTGTCTTTAAAATGCCAAGGCGCCTTGATAACAAAACAAATTATGCCAACCAACCTGATGTTGTAGGCTCATCATCTACAGCTCCCCAAGGAGTTGATGAATCAAATAGGATTGACTGTCAAAATCCAGCGTATGCTTCGGCAGACGGAAATGATGACAAAACGAAAGGAAATGCAAATGGGCAACCTGTAAAGATTATAAATCGTTTGAGCTTACTCGAAGGATATAAGGACGGAAAGATTACATGGGGAGGTGTTAAGTCACGTTCCGCTAAACGCTCAAGGACTGGAGAATCAGCACCGTCTGATCTCCATGTTGGACCTGATTCATCGCTTGATGAAACTGTTAAGATTGGGACATCTGTCAATGGGCACTCTAGGCCTGAAAAGGAGTGTTTTACGTTATCCTCTAGCTCAGAAATCCAAAATGAGGGAGATAATAGGGATGAAATGATTATTACAAACCCACATTTTGTTGAGCCTGAATCCTTGGAGGCTATAGATCTTTCAGATAATCAAGTAGAGCAGTCTGAGGTTCTTGAAAGAAGAGTTTATGATGAAAAGGTTGCTGATAGTGAAACACCTTTGGTCCCATATAGAAGTGTGACAGACTGCCCCCTTAAATTGGAAGAAAAACCTGCAATGTTGCCAACAAAGCTAAGGATAAAGTCAAGAGTTTTGTCCAGAGACCAAGAAAATCCTAATAAGATAATAATAAGATCTTCAGGAGAAGACCCTAGAAATGGTGATTTTCATTTATTGCCCCAGAGCCAGTCATTGGTTCCTTCAGAAGATAGAGGCAGTGCAGGTACACCTGTAGGCACTTCGGAAGACTCGGAGAACTTACATTCCCGTGATAAGATGTTCAGAGCAGTTTATCAAAGGTCAAAGTCAGTTAGAGCTAGAGGTAATTCAGAAAACGGTGGTGGGGGCATAGATGAAAGTACTTCAAATGCAGGAAAAAGTAATTTAGATGAAGAAAATGAAGCCACAAATCAAGAGACTCGTAGGACAAGGTCCATGGGACTGGGATCCACAAGCCGTGTGGGCAACCATGTCAATTTGAGGGGACTCCAAAACAGTTCGGAAGATGCATCAACTAGTATTGGAGAAAGATCTGCTGATGTACGCAGAAATGACGATTTCGTCCCCCATGAAGAATGGAGATCGAGTTCAAGAGTTAATGTCGGATTAAGGTCTGCTAGAAGCAGGAGAGGTAGTTATTATTCTTGTGAAAGTCCTCCACGAAGAAAGAAACAAAATCAACCAGCAAAAAGTTCGTGGTTAATGCTGTCTACACATGAGGAAGGCTCCCGATATATTCCACAGATTGGGGATGAAGTTGCATATTTGAGACAGGTATGTATTCTCCTTGCAGTTGTCTCCAGGCCTATTACTCCTTCAAAGTGATACTCTTAATTATTGAATCAATTTTGGGAGAAAAATGTTGTTTATACTTTAGATATTCCCTCAAAAACACAATCCATGTACTTTACTACTTTCTCACCCCCTCCTAAGAAGAGTTAGTTTTTGACTTTTGAAAGTCTTTTTGACCATTTTAAAGAATGATAGTTTCACTTGGGTGTGGAGAGTAAATCTATATACTCCCTCCGTCCAGTTACATACTTCACACTTTCTATTTTGGGCGTCCAATTACATACTTCACACTTTGTCTCCTACATTATTTTAATACTCACAACACCATTATAATTTACTATTCCCTCCACTCATTCTCTCTCATATTTTACTTTTACACTCACAACATTATATCATTATTTTTTTCCTTAATCCACGCGTGAACAGTAACCGTGAAGTATGTACTTGGACGGAGGGAGTACTTCGTAAACTGCATTAGTACTACTTCCTCCATCCTTAAATGAATGTCCAAATTTCATTTTAATGGACACTCTGAATATGTGTGCTTTTTATACATTTTAATGGCAGAGATGCATAAATATTCTTGTTATCAACTTTCTAAACATTTAATTTTACGATAATAAAATGAATGGCAAATTTTTTTTGGTAAAGAAGCATTTAGGGACAAAGTTGACATTCATTTTGGGTCAAAATTTTCTTGAATTTGGACATTCAATTGGGGACATAGGGAGGTTATGAATCACTCGCTTTACAGTTTTTGAAAAGGTCAGTATATCACATCAAATTTTCATTTGGGAAAAGGTTGAGCTGACTTTGTAATAATGTCTAGATCTCAAAAGAAAATTTGGGGCTAATGGAGAGTGCAGTTACTGTATATTATCATTAATGTGCTTTGTTCAAATAGGCTATATCTTGGAATGGCATCATAACCTTCCTGTTTGGTGTTGGGAAGTGGACTACTCCCTCCGTTCCGCCGAAAAAGTTCGGTGGGAAATCAGTTTTAGGCTAAATTTGAAAATTCATTCGATATGGTAGCTTAATCTTTGATATCCAAAACAATATTTGTTGTGTTACAATAGCATCTGACCTTCTAATGTTTATTAATTATTTTAATCGGGATATTTCGTGTTACTATTGTTTAGGGCCATCAGGAGTACATAGATAAAAGCCACTCAAGAGAAGTGGGTCCGTGGAAGAAATTCAAGGGGAACATCAAAGCCGTTGAATTTTGTAGTGTTAAACACCTAAAGTATGCAACTGTTCCAGGATCTGGCGAGAGTTGCTGTAAAATGAAGCTCGAATTTGTGGACCCTACCTCTAATGTGGCCGGTAAATCATTTGAGTTGACTTTACCTGATCTGACTAATTTCCCGGACTTCCTTGTTGAAAGAACTAGATATGATGTTGCAATTGAGAGAAAGTGGACAAACCGTGATAAGTGCCAGGTTTGGTGGAAAGATAATGATTCAGAAAATGGAGGTGATTGGTGGGACGGACGAATTAAATCTGTGCAGCCCAAGTCCTCTGACTTTCCGGACAGTCCATGGGACAGATTTTCGGTTCAGTATAAAGGTGATTCTCATGTGCATGAGCATAGTCCTTGGGAGCTTTATGATGCAGGAACACAATGGGAGGAACCCCAAATCGATCCAAATGTCAGAGATAAGCTGGTACATGCTTTAGTCAAACTCGAGCGATCAGGAAATAAAGCTCAGGTGATCTTTTTGACACTATAAATGTACTCCCTCCGTCCCATAACGATATTCCCATTTGACTTTTTAAACAATTTTTTGATATATTTTTCTTTCCATTACTACCCACTACTGAATATAAGAATCACAAAAGGGCCACTAATCTTAGCCACTATCCACATCCATTTCACTCAAATTTCGGAAAAGTTCTTACTTTGATCATTCAAATTTAGAAATGAGATTTCCTTTTTGAGAAAAACAAAAATAGAAAGAGGGAACGTATCTATATATTAGTTGGAATGGAGTTCATATGCCTTTCCCTTTTCTGATTAACAGGATCATTATGGAGTTCAAAAATTGAAACAGGAATCACAAAAGACAACTTTTGTTAACAGGTAAACTTCTCTTGTATAAGTGCTGAATGGGAGTCTGCGCTGCTTTAAGTTACGCACTTCGTCATCTCCTTTATACTAAATCCGTCCCAAAAAAATTGTCGCATCTTGACTTTTTTTTTATCAACTTGGTTGAACTTTGACAAAAAAAAGTTGATGAAAATTTAATGGTATTCTATAAATGGTTATTGATGTACCAATAGAAACACTATCAATAACTTTTTTAGAATCATGAAGATAATAACTTTTCATAAAATGTTGGTCAAAGTTTAATCAAGTTAACCAAAAAAAATCAAGCTGTGACATTTATTTTGGGACGGGGAGGAAGTATTAATTATAGAAAGCCGACTATGTTCTGTCAGATAATCTTCCCATAGAACTCGGAGCCCAGACTCATAAGTACTTCCTATGGCCCAAAATGAATGTCTAAAAAAAATATTCAAATTTGCTCTTGAATAAGAGAAATTTGGACATTATTTTGGGACGGAGGGAGTAACATTTTTGAATGAAATTTTCTTTTCCATGTCCATCTTTCACTCTAAAAGTTTTTAAAGATCTCCAGATCTTACATGAATGTTGTTAGATTAACTCTTAAAACATGATTCTCTAAATGGAACATACATAAATAGAAAGTACTCCCTCTGTCCTAAAATGAAATCCAAAATTTTTTCAAATTTGCTCTTCATCAAGAGCAAATTTCAATTTTTTTTTGGATATTTTGGAACGGAGGGAGTACGACTTTTTAAATGGAGCAAAGGGAGTATATCGTAAATGCAACATTTCTTATTCCATGGGGTTGGTTGAAAGTATGTATTTTTGATTCATCAATTCCTTGTAGATTTGCGGTTCCTATGACTCTTGAAGTTATACGGCTGAGATTGGAGAACAATTACTACCGAAGATTGGGAGCAGTGAAGCATGACGTTGAAGTGATGCTCGGAAATGCAGAAGCATTCATCGATCCGAAAACTGATCTCTTTGCAAAATTTGCACGCTTACGAGACTGGTTCACAAGGACTCTGTCTAACTAGGTTTCTCCTACTAAAGTTTTGTTGAAATCCATCAGTATTTAGCTTGAGGCATCAGTCCCCTTTTACCCTTTTTTGTAGATAATTCTCTTAACCCCCCTCCTCCTCCTCCTTGAGAATAGCCCATTATATGATAAAGGAAATTTGTTTTTGGGCTATCTTATTTTTTTATATATTTTTTTTATAATACCTCAAGAAAAAGTGGCTGAATGATGGGAGAGTTAGTCTCTAGGAAATGAAATCTTGTATAGACACAAATCTTGATCAATTGACAAATGAAAATTCAAAAAGAAAAATTTAGTTACTTTTGTGGGACCAGCTTTTTGTTTTTGGTCCAGTTTAATTTCATATATTGTCACTTGGTATAAATTCAAATATTTTAAAATTTGCAATATCTTCCATATTAAAAAAAAAAAAAAAAATGTTCATCAATCTCTCCTCAGAAGATAGAATTTTTTTATAAGGCCAAAGCCTTAACAACTGAAGAAACTGTCAAAGTTCTTGGAATTGTGTTGTACACTCTTTAAAAAAAGGGGTATTTTTTTTTGTTAGTGAATGATTTAATCTATTATTAGGGATTAAAATCTTGATCTATCGTATCGTATGTAAAGAAATACTCCCTCCGTCCCATTAATAACTTCACTTTTTGCCATTTTGGGTGTCCCATTGAAAGCTTCACCTTTCCTTTTTTGGGGTAATTTGTATCATGGTACAAGTAACTAACGTGCAAATAACTTGGCTATTTTGGACTACATGATATTTTTTTCTTAATTACTCCTCCGTCTAATACAAAAAGGCACAAAATTGATTACGTACGGAAATTAAAAAGAGTGCAAGTGTTGTGAGTATATGAAAAGTGAGTTACGAGAAAGAATGTGGGGTAAGAAATAATAAATAGATAGTTATTGTGAGTATAACAAGTGGATACAAAAGAAATATTAAAATATTTCCATTTTGATAGTGTCTTTTTCAAATGTGACATACAAAATGGAAGTTTGTGTCTTTTTCGAGTGGAGCGGATGAAGTATATTTGAATATATAACACATGAAAGTTTGAAGGAAGTTATATATTATATTTTTTCAAAATTTAGGTTTGGGGGAGGTGTTCAAAGTTAGGGGCTAAAATGTTATAACTTGAAACTCAGGGGACTGACCCCCATCTCCTTCGTCCATGTGTATACAACTATACATGCATGGCGGAATCAAGTCTTTCATCTCTCTTTAACAAATTATAACAACTTAAATGATCATTTTTGTTCCAAAATAACCAAAATGAAGAAAATAATTCTTGAAAAAACAAAAAAAAACTCACTAAATGATTTTTTTTTTTTTTACGTATTTCATTATATATTTGCAAAACTAAAATTTTGAAAGTTAATATCAAAACATTTATGCATTTGTTCTTCTAAACTAAAATATGAACTTTTCAAAATGGTCATTTATGCAATTAAGGCGGCCAGAGAGACGGAGGCTGTGATGGTACTGTCTTCGTTAAGCGAATTGACAGTTTAATTTTCTCATTCCCAAGATTAGGATCGTTCATTGTCGATAATTAATCTGTATCACTTTTGTGCTCCTCACTGTTCCACACTTCACTGTTTCACACTTTATATCGCTGATGATCTAACGGTTATAAGTCTCACTTTTGTGTTCCATATTTTATATCACTAGTGATTCATATTTTATATCACTAGTGATCTAACGGCTATGAGTCATTGATGATATTATCACGACGACAACTCTAATAACTAATAACCGTTGGATCATCGGTAATTGATGATATTATCATGACGTCAATTTTAATAACTAATAGCGGTTAGATCATCGATCGGTGGTAGGTGGTCACCTATCAACTTTCTTTTGCTCGACATTCAAAATGAACAACAAGCTAGATCAAGCACCATTACAAAGGTCTTGGCATGAAAAAAAACCCTAAATCCCAATCTTAAAAAGCATTCCCTCAATGTATCAAATACAACCAAAAGATCATACACTTTCAGGATTCAACATAAACAACACAACAATGAAACCAACAAAAGGAAGAGAAACCGAAAAATTCTCCTAAACAAAGTTTCACCCACAACCCAAGAAGGTCTTTTGATACACCACAACTTCCCTCCCAACCATTTTGCTGCAATTTCTACCGCTTTCTACTATGCCTCTTGCTTTTCCTACTCCTACTCCTATCTTCTGAATCCGAGTCGGATTCTGAATCCGACTCAGATTCAGAAGACTCAGAGCTTGAGGGGCTACGCCTACGTTGCCTTCTCTTCTTTCCCTGTTTCCCCTTCTTCTTCTTTCTACTTCTCGTCTCTTCTTCAGAATCAGAAGACGAGCTGCAACTTGAATCAGAAGAAGACCCAGAAGACGCCTCACTATCAGACTCAAACACAGAATCCTCACTATCACTATCAGACTTCGTATGATGCTTCCTTTTGTTATGCTTATTACTTTTGCTCTTACTTTTCTTTCCATGTTTTTCCTCTTTCACATCCTTTTCCTCCGGGTGATCCAAATCATACGACACTGGGTCCCGCCTCCTCAATTTAGGGTTCTTGAGCTGCTGTGTTCGAGAGGGTCGTGATATGTAAACCCTTTCGTTCTTGCACTCGTATGTCCAGTGGCCTGTTTCGAAACACTTCTGACATTGTGTAGCTGTTGATATTATAGTCTTGTTGAGATCTTTTCTTTCGCCTAATCTCACCTGTTTTTCAGTACTCATCAAATACATCTGCCTCTTTGCTTCTTTCCTTTCTTGCCACCTACTTGGCCCTTCTTCCTTTTGACCGTAGGCATTCACGTTTCGAGCTGCAGCTGTTGCTGCACGTTCAGCTTGTGCACGGCTTAGACCCTTTGCAGCTGACAAGGCTGCGGCCTTGATTCGGTCTGCAGCATCACCTTTCTCTTCTTTACCAGACATGTTTCTTGTCACTTTTAATACTCAAATCAATATATCAAGCAAAAGTCGCTCAACAGGAAAATTTTGGTCCTGATCCAGTATAACTTCTAAGATCCTGTATATAAAAAAAGTTAGATGGACAGAAATAACACTAAATAAGAAACATCTGAAAATGATGGGGTTCTATGCTGCAGGCTAATTACTAAAGCAAAACAATTCCAAGGTACACAATGCAGTATGTTTTGCTGCATGCTACTATTATAGGCAATTACTCGAATGGTAGTTTTACCAAGAGAATGCATTGTCAGTGATAAAGCATAAATAGAACCTACTCCCAAGGATAGGAGATAAGTTCTACATATTCCCTTTTGGGGTGATCCAAAATAAGTGATCACTTTCCCTTTCTGGAATATTAGAATGACTTGAGTCCACAAGTCACAGCTCTGAAGTTGTACTATTGTTAGTGTTTATGGTCACTTGAGCAAAATTATTAATAAATACTTGACAATTGCACTTGTGTATTAATATTCATTGTCTTAGATTTATTTTGCATTCAACATGTATTATTTCTTATCAACGGGTCAAGTCACATTTCTGATGTAATCAAACACTATACTCCCTCCGTCCCGGCCGACTTAGGACTTTTTGCCATTTTGGGCGTCCCACCCGACTTAGGACGGCCCAAAATGGAAACCTTAAATCACTATTCTCTCCACTCATTCTCTCTCCTACATTATTTTAATACTCACAACACCATTATAATTTACTATTTCCTCCACTCATTCTCTCTCCTATTTTTAAATTACACTCGCAACATTTACCTTTTCCTTAATCCCCGTGCCATTTCAAAAAATCCTAAGTCGGCCGGGACGGAGGGAGTATATGAATCCAATTTACAACCAATTATGTAGAGCAACCACTACAAAAAGCAAACCAAGAAAATGCCATAACAACCTTCTTATACAATAGATAAAAGTTGAATCTTGTTTGATCTCATACACGATAAACAAAAGTTGGCAATCATCACCATCACAAGCTTAAGTTTTAAACATAAGCCCTTTACATTAAAGTGAAACATTCCGGAAACAAAGATTCGACCATTTGATATGGCCAACACTAAATACATAAAGAAAATAATTTTCAGATACAATTTCAACCGAGTTGGTGAAATACCCTTCAATTAGCTTCTAAAGGAAATCAACAGAAGAGTTTCTTAAAGAAGTGTTTGCACAAAACATTCCAAGAAGAAGAAAGTAAATTTTATAAGTAAAAGTCAAGTACGTTTAAGTTTCAAAGGAATTGATCAGCATTAAGATTTCGCAATGAAATTTGAGCAGAACAGCCTAAATAGGAAAAAAAAATCCATTAACTTCCTTTAATTAGATTTCCCGAATAGACGAAAGCTACGAAGATTCAGGTCACATGTTTCTTATCAGAATTCCGGCCAATCAAACACCAAAACACTAATTTCTACAATAATCACAAAATTTCGAAACGCCACAATTGACGCAAAACAAGCCCCAAGAGAAAGCGAAATCAGATTAACGGAAAGCAAAAACCATGGTATTAATGCATATCGAGAGAGAGAGAGAGAGAGGTGTGCAACCTGTTGGGGTACAGATAGAACTTGAATCCTGCTAACGGATCTCCTCCTCCGGCGCCGGCCTAGCTGAAGGCGGCAGCTGTTGTGAGAGGGAACAGATGTGGTCTTGCGTCTGTGAGACGAAGAAAGGAAGAGGAAAACGGAGACGGTGCGAAGTCGATCTAATTGTGATTTATTTTGGACTTCGAAATTGGTTTTAATGGACTTTGTAGCCCAATTGACATGTTCAGTTCAAAAAAGCCCAAAAATACGGCCCACGCCACTTGGTTTTTGTTTTTATTATGGAAAAATCTCTTAAGTCCATCTCAAATTCGCATCGAACCGCCCGTAAAATAAATAAATACATAAATAAATAAAATAATTGAACGGAATAAAAGTGACGGATCAAGCCCAACGAATGAAGCCCAACATTTCAGACATCATCAAGACACTACCGTGAAATGGGCCGGCCCAATCACTACAACACCAACGGCCCATCAATCGATCAATCTCATTATCCGACCTTCATTGATCCTGACCTAGTTTCATTCGACATACGATCACATACTTGTACAACTCATATCAAGCCAAGTCACAGAGTCAGGTCGCCCTTGACCATTCAAGCGACCTCGACTTACCAACACGTGCGCCAACCCACATCGTTATTTATAACCGCCTCCTACTTTCTCGGAGTCAGTTACGCCAACATCATCCCGGTGATTTTAGGGATTCAACATGATCCTACATCAACACTATAAATACCTAACAACATTCAACGTTCAAAGGTAATGTCTTATTTTCTATTTAAGAACTACGTTATTCAATTCAGTTCATAAGCTTAATACACATTATCTCATCATCACGTCGAAAGATCTTAGTCGAAAACCAACCCGGCTAATTGTTTGTGATTTCAGATCACATTAGCTAGTTGCAGGCACGTCTCAATAAGTACAGAAGCCCTGTGCGAAATGAGAATATGGAGCCCCGTTTGGAGAAGACACCCTCGACTTCAGGCCCTAAATTGCAATGTCCTTTAAAAATTAACACAATAATCTGTTTTATATATATATTTAATAGGTATAGATAAAATTGGGGCCCTTCAAAATTTGGGTCTGTGCAAAGGAATCTAATGTTTCATGTCTGAGCCGGCCCTGGCTAGTTGTTCATGATTTCAAGTCACATTAGCTAGTTGTTCGTGGTTTCAGATCACTCACATTGGCTAGTTGTTCATGGTTTCAGGTCACATTGGCTAGTTGTTCGTGGTTTCAGATCACTCACATTGGCTCACATTGGCTAGTTGTTCAAGATCACTCACATTGGCTAGTTGTTCATGGTTTCAGGTCACATTGGCTAGTTGTTCGTGATTTCAGATCACTCACATTGGCTCACATTGGCTAGTTGTTCATGGTTTCAGGTCACATTGGCTAGTTGTTCGTGGTTTCAGGTCACATTGGCTAGTTGTTCATGGTTTCAAGTCACATTGGCTAGTTGTTCGTGATTTCAGATCACTCACATTGGCTCACATTGGCTAGTTGTTCATGGTTTCAGGTCACATTGGCTAGTTGTTCGTGGTTTCAGATCACTCACATTGGCTGTAGATCAACCTGACTGTTGGGATGGGAAATAAGACTGATCTGGATCGTTTTCTGCGTCAACAATAATATAATATTATTTCTCTTTATTTTATTGAACATTATTTTCTCCATAATATTTTAGTAAGAAGTCAGCATTAACACTTGTCCAAACCACAAGGATGAGCACTGAATTTACACCTTGATCTATTATAAAAAGTGACAAGTAGAAAAGAGAAACAAAAGTGCATCCTCAATTCCACATTAATAAAACACTGGTAAATGAAAAGAGAAACTACACCACATTTTGTTTACTGTCGCCAAATTCGGCTCCAAGTTTATGAACCCACTTAGATATTTGCGACCACTTAAGAAAAGTCCGCAAGCGGGACTTGTTATGAACAAGCAGCATAGAAAATCCTAGTTAATTAAGGAACATAAACCTAGAAAATTCCGGTAAGGAGGTTTGCCGCAGTGGAAATAGCTGCACCAGTTATAGCACACTGCACGATCTGCTCATGAGAAGACTCATCTGCTGTTAGTGCCAACGCTGCCCCAGTTATTGCTCCAGCAACTGCACTGTTTTTCTGCATCCGAGTAACGAGAAAAAGTCATCTATATACCCACATACACACACATACACTCCCTCCGTCCCATTTTAAACTTAAATATTTTCCCGAATTTTAAACTTCAAAATCCCAAATGGAAAATTATAATACTTCTTTATTCAATGGACCTTGTATGTCATACGAGCTAAGAACTATTCCCTCCATCCCAAAACGTAACAAATTTCTCTCATCGGAGGCTTTCCATAACAAATATTACTTACTAAAAATATCAATGCGACCCACTTTGCCACACTCAACAAAAATCTCCCTACGCTTTTTTCCTCTTACCTACTTTCTATACTCACAACACCCTACCCCACTTTCTATATTTTATAATGAAAACATTCCTCTCCTTACTATTTGAACCCAACTTTTTTTTTTAAGTTTAAAATGGGACGGAGGGAGTATATATAGGGTGTGATAGATGGATGTGGTCACTAAGAGTATATATAGGGTGTGATAGATGGATGTGGTCACTAACCCAGTCGTGAACACCCCGTGCCTCTCTCAGCCCATAAGTGAGACCTGAATACATCCCTGCAGCCAGCCCTGACATACCACAACAAGATTCATCAGTGGGATACACATGCTCAAAAAAAAAAAAAAAACAAACAAACAGATTTTGGGCAACTCAAATGATTCAGGATGAAAGTTGACTTGTCAAAGATGATATTGCCTCGTCATAAAACCGGTGTGTCTTGGCTTCATAAGTTAGTATATCCCCAAAAAAGGAAGTTAAGAGCTATATACCGTACTCACCCCATTGCATAGACTCTTTACCAGTGCTCTTTACCTGAAAAGACAAAAAGACAAAAATAAATAATTCCCAACATCCATTGTTTCAGATTTTAGTTAGGACTCTCATTAAGAGAAAAGGGCCTCCAGTCTCTAGGACAACTCAAAGAATGACCAGAAACTTACCAAGGCCTCAATAGACTTCCTATTGGTTTCACCTGCAACATGAAGAACCAATACAGAGTTGTTAAAGCCACTAACATTCTTACATTCCACAAGCACGCAACTCTACTAATCACAACATCCAAACATGAAGTACAAACAAATTCCTCCAACGTGTGAACATTGTATTGTACTAAACGAACATCAAAAAGCATAAAATACAAAATTACTTTCTTATGATGATTAAAAGCAAAATAAGATTTCAAACTAGTAAAATCCAGCACCAAAGCAAGCTTTCTGAAATGAACCTTTTCGACTATCGTTCTCCTGTGCTACATGGTAGAGTGAGGAATATGCAATACGCAATACTCCCTCCGTCCCATTTTAAGGTTCAAAAATAGGTCGACATACCTTAAGGTTCAAAATTATAAAATGAAAAGTTTTTATTACCTCTTTATTTGTGGGTCCCACATGTCATACCACATGTACTAACTATTCTCTACCTCACTTTCTCTCTCCTACCCAACTACCTACGCTCGCACCATATCACATTTTTCACCTTTTCCATAATTCTTGTAACCAACCCATTTTTAAACATTCAAAGGGACGTAGGGAGTACTTCTCATTGAAGTTCTCAACGAAGCCAGCAATATTACGCCCCGTTTCGTTAAATGGAACTGGGGCCAGCACAGTTGGACTATGCTATTAAAACATGAGTCCTAATATGACATGTAATTCATCTACTCCAACCAAAGGCGGAGTGGCATCGAGTATGAAGGGGCAGTTGCCCACTTTTAATTTTGGAAAGTGTCACCCTAATAAATTGAGAACATGTAATATTATCCCCTCAAAATCATGATTTTTATCAATTCTGCCCTTATTTCTGTAAAAAGAAATTGCACTACATGATATTTTTGCCCCCATATGTCAGATTTATACTCCATGTAATATTTTACCCCTATAATAATGTTGTCACCATTTGTCGTTATTATTTCGGACATTTCCACCTTGATCACATCTCATCCGTTGGTATATGATCAAGAGGCTGAACTCACTGCCAATCGAACAGCCCCTGCCCCAAATCCAGTCGTGTTTTCCTTCATGTCTTAGTGTGTTAGGAATCAAACATTGACTGCTATTCCGAACAAGGGTCAGACTACCTAATGCCTAGAAAGTATATACCTTTAAGGTCAGGAAAGCGGTGATGCCTCTTCGGGGCGGTGATCTCCGTCGGCATCCCCCCATTATCTCCACCAGCACCTACAATCACATCACAAACAACAACATTCAAACAACAAATGCAACCTCAAACACAAACAGAAACACTAATGAATTAACAGGTGAGCTAGTTAATTATTAATCTCACTTTCAATAGCAGTAAAATAAGCCTCCCGTGAAACAGCCTGAACTGCCCCAATCTACAACAAAATCAATCCAGATTGAACTAATTAACAGATTACGTACACCATATTAAAGCAAATTCTATGCGTAACCATACTGTGTGTGTGTGTGAGAGAGAGAGGGAGAGAGTATGTACGCCGGCGGCTTTGACGAAGCTTTCAGTGATGCGGTTAAGGAGAGGATGACCTAAATCGAAAAGGCCGCCCTTATCGAATGGGCGAATCTCATCAAGCAATGATCTTGTCTCTAAATTGTGTCCCATTTTCCTCTACGATTCTTCAGAAACCTCTCAAAATCAAAATTGTGTGTGTGTGTGAAGAACAGAGTTGGAGCGGGAGGAAGAAGGAAGAAGGAAGAAGGAAGAGGAGGAGGTTGGGGGACACGTGTAATGATTTTGTGACGTACGTGTCGCGTTTCTGTTATGATTTGGCCGACGTCGAGGCGCTTCCTTTTCGTTCAAACCTCCACGTGCTCCATTCATTTGTTTTTTCTTTTGCCCAATTTACAAAATGGAAAAATTCCCCTACCGCCCTCTCAAGAGCCCCTCAGCCCAAATTTTCCCCTTAATTTTTTTTTTTTTTTAAATTTCAAATAAATATTTATCCTCATATTCAAATTCTCCATATTCAAATTCTCCAGACACCCCTACCTAGGCTTTTCTCACATCATTTCATTTCTCTCCCTTTTTCCGTATAAACACACATACACTCATTCTCTCTCCCCTTCTGCAGATTTGTCTCTCTCCATCTCTCTCTCTACAATTTCCTCTTTAAGTTCGTCTACTTCACCTTCCTCCTGATCCTCTCCCTCCTCTCCACCGTCGCCGTCATCTTCACCATCGCCATCATCTACAAACAACCAACTTCCGAGCAACAAAGAAAGAAATTCGGCCAAAATTTTATCAATTTGGCTACCTTAAGATTCAATTTCTCGACAACCTGCAGAATCCGACCGCGATTCCAATTCGTTGATGATGGAAAGCTCTGTCCGATAACAAGAGACGGAACCTCTCCGTACTGCTTGGATTCTGACTGTCGACGCACCTCAAGTCCATTATCTGAACCACCAGCTTCAAATCAATCGCTGTCCCATGATATTGCATTTTCCGTCAGATTGATTGCCATTTTTGATAGGAGATAGATAGAAGTAAAATTGAGAGAGAGGAAAATTGATTATCTAAATATAGGTTTTGAAAATCCTAGGAGGGAGGGGGAATACAACAGGGTTGAAGAATCAGAAAAAACCAGTCGCATGAGAAAGTAAACCACGAGGAGCTAATCAATGATGGTCATAATCTTCGGGCTAAATATTTTTATGAGATTAATCGTCGTTATTATTGAAAATTTTGATTTTTTTATTGATTTTTTTTTGTCTTATAAGGCAATTATAAGAGACGAAATAGTTATAAAGGCTATTTGATCTTATAATTCAAATATAAGAGTTTTAATGTACTCCCTCCGTCCCACGATAATCTATAAAATTTCCATTTTGGGCGTCCCACAATAATCTATAACTTTTCCAAAATGGAAATGGGACTCACTTCTCTCTACTCAAAACACTTTTTAAATTTACTATTCTCTCCACTCTTTCTCTCTCCAATTATTACTTTTACACTCACAACACATTACCTTTATCACTTTTTACCTTGATCTCCGTGCCGGGCCAAAAACTCTATATTTCTATGGGACGGAGGGAGTATACATTATGAGATTTATTTATAGTTATTATTGAAAATTTTGATTTTTTGTTGAAAAAATTGTCTTATAAGTTAATTATAAGAGACAAATAAGTCTTATTATAAGTTACTTATAAGAGTTGTAATGTGTAAATTATGATACTATTTTGTTATTATTGAAATTTTAATTTTTTTTTTTGTTGAAAAAATTGTCTAATAACTGAATTATAAGAAATGAAGTAGTCTTATGAGTCTGTTATAAGACAATTATAAGAGACAAAATAGTTATAAAAGGCAAATTGGTCTTATAATTCAGCTATAGAGGCTTAATGTGTTAATTATGAAATTAATTTATTGTTATTATTGAAATATTTGATTTTTTTGTTGTAAAAATTGTGTTATAAGTCAGTTATAAAAGACAAATAAGTCTTATAAGTCAATTATAAAAGATGAAATAGTTTCATAAGTCAGTTATAAGAGGGCGAAGGATGTACTGCAATGGGTTTAAATCTAACCAAAGGGGCATTAGAGAAAGTGAGTCTTTTACAAATATTAGGTCCTCTTTCAATTTACATTGTTTTTACATTTTACTGGTTTTTATTTTTTATTAATTTATGATAATTACATTAATGATTGAAGAATTTGATAAGAAAATAGTGGAATCAAAAGAGACAAGATTAAAACAAAAAAAGGTTATAAATCCCGAAAAGAATAATTGATTTTAACAATGTCCATACTTTATTATTAAATGGTATAACAAAATTAAAAACAAAATTATGTTTTATCTCATTATTATAAGTGTTTCAGTTAATTTATCAATTCTTATGTTCCATATAATATACTCCCTCCGTCCCTAAAAGATTATCCTGTTGTACATTTTGCAATTATTAAGGAAGAGCTTCACCTTCTTGTATTTTAGTAGATTTGCACTAACATTCATGCCTAAGTTTAGAAATGAGACATACTTTTTGGGACAAGTCAAAATGACAAATGGGACAATCTTTCAAGGGAAGGAAGGAGTATTTGTACTAAAAATATTTTTCAATTTTGAAAAAAATCACTTACTCCCTTCATTTCATAATATTTCATAATAATAATAAGAGGTACAAAATAGAAATTGCACGAGAATTACAGAGTGTAAAATTGGAAAATAAATAATAGTAATTAATAAAATTGATGGAAAACTGTTATTGATTCACTATTAATATTATCAAACATAATTAATAAATTGCATATACAGTCTTTTTAACAAGATCATCCTATAGTAATTGTTACTCATACTTTAATATAATTTAGGTTTCCTTTATTTGTTCATAATCAATTTTTGTTATTTCTATCTCAATAGGAGTAAAAAAATACATTTCAACAAACGGAAAGTGATTAAGATAAACATTTAAAAACGAGATCCCCTTTATTAACGAGATCCCCTTTATTCTTTTGGATCCTGAGATTAGCATCTTTTGATAACTCACACCTGTTTGACAGAAGGTGAATTATTCTTTCTGACATTGGGGTTGAACCAAGGCATTCAATCTTGCTGAAAATGAGACCATATTTGACCTTCAAGTATAAGAAACCATATCTGAAACAAAAAACCATACAGAAAAAAGGGACAGAGTCTCCTCCCATATGGGAAAAGACAAAGATCCTCCGTACTTCTCGTACTGAATCGAAGTCAACGCATGGTCAACTAGGTTTAACATAGACATAATAGTTCCATCTAGCTAATCGAACTATATATAATGTACAGTTGCTTACATACTGAGTTCATAACATATTTTGACCTTCAACCTGCTTAACTTAGCTTAGTCTCACAACCATCACAAAAATGTTCACATACAAAATAAAACTATGGAAGGGCGATTACAATGCCCGATCTATCACCATTCAAATAGTATCATGC
Organism: Adenophora triphylla var. japonica; assembly: GCA_022495995.1. NCBI lineage: Eukaryota > Viridiplantae > Streptophyta > Magnoliopsida > Asterales > Campanulaceae > Adenophora > Adenophora triphylla. Next base: position 1,355 of record JAFEMH010007946.1, on the reverse strand, counting down.
TACTAAAAGGGACGGAGGGGGCGGATAAGTCTGTAATTTAATGGAACAAAGCAAAATTGAAAAGAAGAGGGAAATAACGTTAACGGAAGGTTCCTACATGGAGGGAGAACTTTACTGGAGGAAGATGAGAAATCTTTTCTTAGTTGGTACTGTACAGTATCCTCTCCCGGCAATGAAGGGTAGTTTTGTCTGTGATCATTCCAACTTTACGACGGTTCAGCTCAAATATTATAGAAGACTAGTGGACAGAAATACCCCTTCTGATTTAAAGCTCAAGATCCAGTTACAGCCATCTCAGGTGAGGACTTTGGAGGAATTAAAGGACAGTCTTCTCCACCGCGCTGTCGGTTATCGGGAGCATGAGTACTGTCCAAACAGCTTTGACCTTCTTGACTTCCGTCAGTGGGACCATTGACAGGCTTGTCAGACTCACCTTCGGATCCTTTCTCTTCATGATCATCTTCACCGTTGATTTTTTTGGTAACAGCTGAGTTAGAAACATTATCTTGGGCCACACTTGCTTTCTTCGTGGGTAGTACTGCGTGACTCAGTGTTGAGCACAATGAAGCAAATACACTTTCTTTTGGCTTTGAACTTTTACATATTCGCTGCTTTTTTAGAGGCAGCTCGGGTTCCTCTTTCGATGCCAACACTTTTCTTCTTGGTAAAACCAAATCATCTGCTTCTTCACTTTGTTTTTTAGGTGGTGGCTTGTATTCTTCCTCATCAGCGGGCCCAGACTCCTCCTTGGGAGCCAACATTTTTCTTTTTGCTCGGATTTTTTCCAGTTCCGCGGGTTCCCCTTCTTCACTACTCCAGATTACACGCTGTTTCCTTGGGGGTGGCCTGTGATCTTCATTTTCACGCACCACAGGCTCCTCCTTTGAAGCCAACTGTCTTCTTTTTGATCTCGGATCAGGTTGTTCTTCACCTTTGTTCGAAGTTGCACCCTGTTTCTTAGGGGGTGGCTTGTAATCTTCGTCGTCCTCATCGTCTTCATAGTCGACTAGTCCACCAGACCTTGATAAAAAGATAACAAATCAAACAACATAGTGCAAGTCACACTAAATCATGCTCATATTTGACTACATTATAATACATAACTTCAAATATAAGTTATTTATAAACATCTGCTAAGTTTTAACCCCCCCTCCCCCGCGTCCATTTTCTTCGTATTGTTTGCTTGGAAATAGTAACCTTATGTCAAGAAGAAAAAAAAAAGATATTTACATTATTGTTATTTTAATGATGATATCATTTTAGAAAGCATTTCTTGAAATAAATCTTAGAAGAGTAATTTATTTTTTATATTTCGAACTTTTTTTTTTTTTACAAAACAATAAATGATGATAAAA